>RJWM01010895.1:0-61654 GCA_004363535.1 Dasyprocta punctata
TCTTGTGCTGTATATCTGATACCCTTATTATTATATGTCTGTGTGAGGATTTATTTTGGTTGTGGTTAATTGGGGTTCTGTATGCCTCAGTTACCTGTATTTCAGATTCTCTTCCCATGTTTGGAAAGTTTTCTGCTATTATTTCTGTGAATAGTCTTCACAGGTCATTGGTATTGACTCCTGCTTTTTCATTTATGCCCATTAATCTTATGTTATTTCTCTTGGCATTATCTTGCGGCTTTTGAATTGTTGTTTCTTGGTTCCTTACTATTTTTAGGAGATCTTTTCTTTCATGGCCATGATCTTCCATGCTGTCTTCAAGATCTGAGATTCTATCTTCAGCTTCATTTAAGCGGTTTTTCAAACTTTCCATGGAGCTTTTCATTTCCTGCATTTCCCTTTGCATCTGTTTCATGCATTCTGTTTGTGTCTTATATTGTTCATTCAAGATTTCGATCATTTTGTTAAGTTCTTCTATGTTTTTATCTTGCTCTTCTTTAGATACACACAACATTTCTTTAATAATGATTCTCATTTCAGTTTTTAGCTGAGAGAATATTGTGATTTGAATTTTTGTATAACTTCATCAAGCTGTTTCTTTATTGCATTTTCTATCATTTCAGAAAGTCCATTTGTGTGACTCCCACTGTCTTCCATTTCAGTGTCTCTTGGGTTTGTTCTTGTGGGCTGGGGGACTGAGACTGCCTCTTGGTCTTTCGTTTTGTCATTTTCTTCTGGAATCTATGTAGCTCTGTGTCCTGTGAAGCTGGTCAGACGTTCCCCTGAGGTTCGCGCTGATTCTTACGGCGTGTAGGATCACGGGAACCGGAAGGCTGGGTCCTGTGCGCAGCAAGGAAGGGTGGCCTCCCAGGGCCTGTGGGTGGAGCCTCCTCCTTAACTGGGTGGGGCCCAAGGCCTCCTGGTCCCAGGGAGCTAGGTGGGGCACTGCGAGTGACCTGGACCCAACCCTGGTTCTGTCTGCAAGTTCAGCCCTACAGCTATGCCTGCAGGGCAAGCCTGGGCAGGTCCCAGGCCTACAGTGCCCGGAGCAACCCTGCTGGGCGGTGGGGTCTGCACGCGAGCTGTGGGATGACGCACACTCAAACCACTCCACTGAAGAATGGAGCTGGAGTGCGTGCTGCACTCTGGTTGGGGGAGCCCAAGCTCTCCAGGTCCCTGCAGCTATGTTGCTCAGTTCCCAGTGAGCAGCTCTGGGGTCCTGGCTGATTTGGGCTGGGCTGCGTACCTCTGTGTCCTGCGCAGCTGGCTGGCATTCCCCTGAGGTTCTCCCTGATTCTTGCAGCATGCAGGATCATGGGACCCAGTAGGCTGGGTCCCATGTGCAGCAAGGAAGGGCAGCCTCCTGGGGCTCACTGGTTTTTTTAAGGGGTTGGTTTTATTCTTTCTTTCCTGTTTCTCTTTTATTTTTTGTCATTTTCCTTTGTTCCTGTTTTCTTATTCTTTTTGTTTTGTCTTCTTTGTTCATTTATGTTACTTTTATTTTTCAAACTTTGCTTCTTTTATTCTCCCATTTTGCATCTTCCATACTTAGCAACAGAGCCATTCCTGGACCAAATTAATGTTCCACAGCTAAATTATTAAATGCATTGGTCATAAAATGAGGAATTGCATATAGTGTGCACATAACAATATTCAGAACAAAGAAATGACCAAAGGAAACTCCACTTTGATAACTTTGCTTTTATTTGTACAACTGTTACATGCAATATTGCAAAGCATAAAAGAACATAAAACTACAGTAAAATACTGTATTGGCAAATCAGCAAACTTTACAGTATGGTATAAACAAGATGTACTGTACCAAAAAAAAAAAGAAATTGAAGCTATATGAAAAAGATATACAGAACTGCACCAAAAAATACAGGTCGTAAGTCCAAGTGCTGGGTTGTAAGTTCAAACAGTGTTTCTCAGTCCCATATCCAAACAGTCACTAAACAGGTGTGTTGTTGAACAAGGAATATCTGTATTAAACCCATCTATATCATTATTTTACTTAATTTTCTTATATTTATCATTTCATGCATCATTTCATTTAAAATATGTTAATAGAACCTCATTAACAAATGAGAATTTAATCTACTTAAGCATTGTGGGCAATCTTCGTTCAGAAGAAAGGAGAAGCCACTGTCATCAGAGATAAATTGGAGAGGGGGAAATTATTGGAACATTCATCTATATACTAATGCCCTTTGTAAAGTGATTATGTTCCTCTCTCCAGGAAAACTTCAATCAAGACATGTGTTATTTTTCATTAGTTTTTAATTAAATTCATTGTTACAATTTAGAGATGTATAAGTGATAACATATACCATAGGGAATCTGTACCTGCACATGATATATCTTGATTCCTCTTTTTCTTCATTCTCCTACCATCCCTTTCACCCCTCTTCCCCCTCTTTTTAAAGTATCATAGTACCAAGGCATGCAGTTTACATGAAAGATACTTTTAAAAACATTGAAAGATATTTAAAATCAAATAAGTGCTTGCCTGAAATTATTTACTGTTAAGTAGGACTGACAGGATTTTGAGTCATTATAATGCAGTGCTCCCTATCCCTTCTCAAACTTTAGCATCAGACAGTATTATTCATTTTACCCATTAGGTAAATCTTAGAGACAGTAAAGAAAGGCATCCCAGGATCCATAGTGTAAGACATATGCAAACAAGCAATTTTTCCAGCAATCAGGGTGCATGGATAACAATTCTGGTTAGTATTCATTCAGAAGTGTGAACTTGGGCAGGTGAAATCACCAGAATATTGGAAGAAAAAGGTAATATGGTGTTTTCTTGTGTCCCTTTGAATTCAAATGTGAATGACCTAGGATTTTAGTTGACAGAAGTCCAACATTGTGCTTATTTTACTGTAACAATATTGTTGTCTATATTGTGCAGATTTCCTCTGGCCTCACTTTTTGTGTGAAGAAAGAGTAGGTGACAGATTTCTATCAATGAAAGAGACATTACAAATCCACTTATAGAAATGGTAAATAATGCTCCTGAAACCTACCTAACGAGGGTCATAAAGTAGAACCCAAGTCAAAATCCCAGCTTTCTAATCTTTTCATTACACTAACATTACATAGTTTATAGAGATGTAGATATTGCTGCTTCAGAAAATAGTATTAAATAGTCCTCAAGAGCCATCATTTTGGATGCAGTCATGTCTATATTTACTCAGCACCCATAGAATCTCTGGATAAATTTTGGAAGTGAAATGGAAAACCTCAAGGTAATGCATCCATTTTTGTTTTGGGAACAGATTATCACGAATAAATCATAGGATTGATTAGGAAAGACATATGTAACTATTTGACAGTTTTTAAATAACACATGTTCTCTTCCCAAGGCAATCTGCTAGCACACATGTTTCTGAAGCTTCTGCAATTATATTAGGCTAGAATTTATTTGTTTTTAAATTTTCATTTATTAATACATGTGTGTGGGACACACTCCTTGTGTGAAGCTGCTACATGTAAATAATACATAATTCCTTTTTGCATTACCTGATTTTCTCTTTCCTTCCCTCCTCTCTCTACCCATCCATTGATCCCCCTCATTTTTTTTTTTTGGTACGTACTTGTGGTATATCACATTTACATTAAGAACTGACATCTGAAAGCCATTGTGCTTGGTAGTCAGCTATTATAGAGAGCAGGCTTTCTCCTAGATCAATATTCAGATATACTTTAAGAAAATACTATAAGGAAATGTATGGTAAGTCTGCATCTTAGAGATAGCCCTGTGTGGAACCAAGCTGATAAACCTGGTAAGTTATAACAGTTTAGGCCATCCTGCAATTAACTAACCTCCTTTTCTTGCATTTGCAAATGCCAGGTTCATTAAATTTTACTCTTGTCATAGCTTCATAAAGGTGCACATATTCCCATCCCACCCCAAATTTATTTCAAAGTCATAGAAGACTGATGACTGAAAACTACACCAAGACAACATAGAAAAATTTATAATTCACATGATTAAGATTTCTCAGGAACAGCAAAGGCTATTAAACACATTCAAAATGGCTGGCAGAGTACAGGGATAGGAAACTGAGTAGGTTTTTGTTGTGGTTAGGATGTAGAGCTGGCATACATGTTCCTGAATTTAGAATAGGGTTTAGTTGATTAAACCTCCCACCAAGGTCAAAGAAGGAAACTCTTGGGCATACTTATCTGTTTACCTAGATTTGGCCAGCAACAGAAGGGAGAGGAGATGGACTTGAAAGCTGTCATCAGTCAAACATCAAAAATGGAACCAGACTACTGATAGCTCATAATCTAAGTAGTAGCACTAAATGCAACCAATGAGATGCAAACAATTTATGGAGTGATATGTTATTATACTAGTTATAGCCATCAAGTATACTGAATATTTGGGAGATATTAAAGTATCTTTTCAGTTCTTTCACAGGGCTCTGAAGCAGAGAGCACTACTACCTGTAGATTGGGCAAGGTGGCCCACCCTAACCCCTTGCCTCTGAGTTCCCCGAACTCTGCAATATTTTCTCCTTCTGAATTTCCTCTGGTACCTTGGGCTGACCTAGACAACCAGTGTCCAGTACTTATGTGGAATCCACCTGTTTCACGTCTCAGCTTCCAACCCTTACTTTCAGCAGTTTGGGCCACTGGGATGGTACTGGCAAATTAATGGTCAGAGACCAAACTTGGTCATGCTGGACCTAGATATACTTCAGGACTCTGCACTGGTGGTGGCCCATTCCCTTATCTGAACATTGAGATGTGCACAAAGACAAGAGCTCTCACCCATTTCTATCACTACTACCTCAGATGAACATTACAAAGGTCAGAGGGGTAGCTGCTGTCATCCAGAGCAACCACCCATTCCTGTTTGCAAGATGCATACCACACAGGAGGCATTCTACTGGGAAGGTTGTATCTGTCTCCTCTGAGGACTTTGAAACTAGAGCTCCGCAACAGCGAAGCATCCTTTTGTGCTTTCAATTGATGCAGTAATGCAATGCTGTCTAGGATGAATCTTAAATTTTCACAGATGTGGATCAGCTATTCCTTATAAGAATTGTATTACTCTTCCTTTCCCTTTGTGTCTTTCCCACTAGTGACAGGGTGTGAAAAGCAGGTTAGGGTAAACATCAAAGTTCATATTGTGGGAATGTAGTACTAAATCACAGAACCACATGAAACTCTGCCACATGTACTTCAGGGTAACAGGAGAAAGTTTACTAGTGCCTTAGAGAGTGTTTTTGTCAACACAAATATAAAGGGGGGACATGAAGGGATAGCATCCATTCCTTCTTAGTGAAATATATAAAGTAAGAAGTTTGTAGAAAATACATCAGACAAAAATCTAGGTACCCTGGCAACAGAATGAAGCCCAGTATAAAATGACATTAGATAAAAATGAAGAGGATAATTCTACTCAGGGGTCCAACTGGATGAATGTCAAAGTGATACAGGACAAATCTATGCAAATCTCTCAGAGATGTCGTTTCTCAAAGGTTATGCTGGGAGAAAATTAAAATGCACAAGATTTATGATTTAGTGCTAAAACTTGTATCTACTGCTTTCATATTACTGTAGTTGGATAGTACATGAAAAATCTTTCTTTATCTGTCAGGGAATTTCCATAATGTTAAACATCAAGTTTTTTTGTTGTCCTAGAAATTTATGCTTTGAAGCACATTATATAAATGGCTTGGTTCATAGGCTGAAAATAAAATTTTTAAATATTATAAAAAGAAGTGCACTGTTTAATGTTAGATAAAAACCGATGAAATTGTAATCAATATCCTTATTCCTTATGTTCTTTCTTCTCTGGAATGTTTTTTCTTATATTTTCATTCATTTGTATGTAAAATTAACATCCAGAAGGTCAATATTTAATTTTAAGAGGAAACTGTTTTTGCTATACTATTATTAAAATAATTTTAGATTAAAAACTATAATAAAAACATTTAGGGGAAATGCACAAAATACTAAACTTAAACCAACAAATCTACCCATGACATTATCTTAAATTGTCTTACCACTATAGGTCTATTTTTGACAAATAGATATATATATTTAAGTGTGTGTGTATGTGTATGAATATATGTATATGTATTTTACATATACATGTACAGTCTATTTTTCCTACATGGAATCACTAATGTCTGTCCATGTAAATTGTATATACCATCATTGACTATATTATTGTCTAATAGTATATAGAATTGTATTGCTATCATATTAGATATATTGTAATTTATTTAACTGCTTCCCTGTTCTAGGAAATTTGAGTTTTTAAAAAATCATTCTGGGACTTCCTGCAAAATGGCCAACCAGATAACACCGTGATAGGGAGAGTCCCTGGAATATACCATCCAAATACTGGAATATAAAATAATATAATAACAGAGAGAAGGAAAAAAGAGGGAGATGGATCCTCTGGACCCAAGAAGAATCTAAAATGAGAACTGTAGCCCACGGAAAGAGTTAAAAAAAAAAAAGAAACAAACAAACAGACGGAGACCAGTAGCACCTCTGACCAGAGCCCAATCCAATTAGCAGTGGGACCCACACTGGGAAACTACAACTAAAGTGCTGGCAATGCGCTATCAAATTGCTGTGGCTGCGGCGGTGATGGCAGAGGCAGCAATCAATTGTGGAACGAGGTGGTCATGAGCAGGCGAGTGAGTGAACCTGGTGGGCCCCAGCCCCCCAACACCCACCCCCCACCTCCCACCCCCAAGGGAGAGCAAGGGACAGGCATCCATCTTGAGACCGGAACCACACCTAATTAGGCACGGTTCCTTGTTCACACCGGGCTCTGGAGGGTCCTGGCAGAATCTGCACGGGCGCCCTGGGGGTGATAGGGAAAGTTTGGCGGATGGCCCTGTACGGGTTCCCAGGCAGTGGCCCTGTCCTTGCACACTGCACCAGACATCCGTGGAGCAGAAACAGGTTGGGTAAAGACTGGACCAACACGGGCTCATTGCTGAGAAGTTAGGAGATCCCTGAATAGCCCAGGAAAATGCCAATACAGAAAGGTAGAGGGCACTCTCTGGACTCCGATACAAGCAGAACAAATCCAGGAGAAGCAAATGCAGAAAAGGTTGGGAGTCCAAAAATTAAACTCTCAGAGGAAATGACAACCGAAGTGGGGAGACAACTCCATGAAGCTATAAAAGAAATTAAAGCAGCACTGTTACCCCAACTGAGAATTGAAATGAAATACATAATGGGGGAATTGCTAAGTGCCCCAAAAGGTGACATAGCCAGAAAGGTGGAGGATGGAAAATCAAAAGAAATTGAGAATTAAACAAATAAAGACTTAGAATGCATCAATCAGGTTCAGAGAGACTACCAGGAACTCAAAGACTCCAATAAAAGTTGGCAGAACCACCTGAAGGAAACTAAAGATAGTCTTTCAAATCTGGAAGAAAAAATGGCAGCCTGGGAGAAAGGAAAGACTTTTTAAAAATAATAAGAAATCTGGAAGTGGCAGTCCAATGGCTGCAAGACAACCCAAGGAAATATAATTTATGAATAAAAGGTGTAAGTGAAAAAGCAGGGGTCAATACAAATCAAATTAAAAGCCTGTTTACAGAAATAATTTCAGAAAATTTTCCAAGTATGGGAACAGGAAGAGACTTTCAGATAACTGAAACATATACAACTCCAGCTAAACTTGACCAAGATAGGCCTACACCCAGACATACAATAATCAAGATTCCAGAAATTCAACACAAAAACAAAATATTAAGAGCTATTAGAGAAAAGAGACAGATTACCTACAAAGGAAGGCCCATCAGAATCACTACAGACTTCTCATCAGGTCAAGAAGAGCTTGGAGTGAAATATTTCAAGCCCTGAAGGAAAGTAACTTCCAACCCAGATTGATGTACCCTGCAAAATTATCTTTTAAAATCAACGGAGAAGTAAAATACTTCCACGACAAAGAACAACTAAAGGAATTTATGACAACCAAGCCAACCCTACAAAGAATACTGAAGGACATTCTAGAGAGAGATAAAGAAGTCCACTGCTCCAGAAACAGTGACAGAGAGATACCACCGAGCAGGGCAGACAAATGAATAATCCATCAACAGGATTTAAGTCCAGTATTGTTTTCAACAAGCTGTTTAGTTTAATCCTATTCTACCTTGACCAGCCTAACTTTATCATAAATGATGACAAAGATGGCTACTGTAAAGATAACAAAATTTATAAGGGTAGCCTTCAATGATATATGATCACCTTTCTTCAAAACCAGGTATTACTTTCACTGCTCTGTTCTGAGGGATTTTAACCAATCTTAGTGAGTTTGTGTTACAACAGATGATATAGGCAACTGCCCTGAAGCTAATATGAGGCACTATAGAAATCAACATTGCATTACTATGTATTGCCTCCATTACCTTATTTGTTATTGGTTTTATTCAGTACTATTTCGTTGGACTATATTTGGCCAATTGGTAAGGGCATCTAGTTTGAAGATAATAAGAGTTATTACAAGGGGAACCGAGAAAGGAAGGTATGGAAAAAAGACATAGTTTTGTCTGAGGGTATTCATAAGATAGTTTAGAAGTCTATACTACTAAATGCATTAACTGGTGAGAGAGAACAGTTGATATTCATATGATCAGATCAATCCTACATGTCTTTACCTGTCAATCTGAACAGCCCCCTTAATGGTCACGATATACAATGTTGCAACCACTGTAAAATTCCAACCATCTAAATTCCTAAACCTATAATTTTACAGTATCGGATATGTTGTTGATGTTTGTTTATCCCTTTAGTTTTTTGTTTCTCTTATGTACGACCATTCTTTTATCCTTTATTGGTTTCACTCTGAACTATTTCACTTAATTGCATTAGACCTGATGTTATGGGTAGTTATTTCAATGATAACAAGAGGTATTCAAAGGGGAAAGGAAGGAAGGAAGAGAAAAGGAAAAAGACATAAATTTATAAATATGCATAAATAAGACAGTTAAAAAACTGTATTACTAAATACATTAGCTATTGAAAAAGAAAAGTTAATATTCCTGAATTGATAAATCTTACATGTCTATATCTGTCAATATGATCAACCCCTATGAAGGTAACGATATGCAATATTGTAACTACTGTCAAACTTCAAACAACTCAGTGTGTAAACCTACAGTGTTATTGGATCAGATCTGTTATTGCTGTTTGTCTGTCTTTTTTGCTTTTTGTTTCTATCTTCTGTATCTATTTTCTCTTAAATAAAAAAAACATTCTGATGAAAATCATTGAAAATTTTTCTCTGTGTACTTTTTTCACATTTTCAGGAGAAAAATATAAGCATACATGGTAACTCATCTTCACAATTTCCATTTAATATGCTTTTATTTAGTTAGCAGATGTCAAAGTATTTTTGTTGCCAAAGTATTTATTTTGTTTTGCTGACATGTGTGGTAAAATTCTTTATGCTCTCTGTTTTTACATGGTTTTCAGTTGGTAGTGACTTTCAACCTTTAATATGTAAGTACTTTTGGAATTTGTATTTTAGATAAAAGGTAAGGAAATCTGTATTAAATCCTTTGCTAAAGCAGCTATTTTTTGTAATGAAAATAATCCACTTCGATGAATTTGGTTTATAGATGTCTTCTTTGTCACTAAGATATTTCTATGGGAAAATTTTACTGATAGTCTATATTTTTCATTCATACTTTGTGTCAACTCAACTGCTGTTTGTATCTTTCATTCAAAAAATCTTGATAATGGACATGCAAACTTCATTACCTTTTTAAAATTTTAATGTTATGCTATCTTACTTTTGACTATTTTTTGCCCTCTGAATTGTTATTCTAAATATTATGCATTGAAGGTTTAACACTTTTAGAAAATGTGGCTTTATTGGAATTTAGAATTATTAATCAATTTAAAAACTAGAAATGGACAAGCAGATTTCTTCTCAGTTGAACTTCTTTTTCTATTTTAGAAAATTTATGGAAACAGATTTAGTATCAAGTTAGAAGATTCCATAAGGATCGTATTTGTTCAGGGATCAGCAAAACATACTTCAAAGAAAACTTTTTAAGTAATATCAAATAATATCAAATACTGAAAATGTTGCAGGGGGAAGAAAAAATCTTCTTCATTGTTGGTGGGAGTCTAAAATGGTACAACCAATATGGAAATCAATATGGAGATGCCTCAAAAAGCTAAAAACAAAAATTCTATTTGACACCCTTAGTTACCTTCTAGGTATCTTCCTGAAAGAGTTAACATCATCATATTACAGTGATACATGCATACTCATGTTTATAGCAGCACAATTCATAATAGCTAAATCCTGGAAACAGCCTATTTGTCTATCACCAAATGAATAGAAAAAGTAAATGTCATATTTACATACCATGCAGTATTATTCTGTTATAAAGGAAGACAAACTCTAGTCATTTGCAGGAAAATGGAAGCACCTTGAGACCATAATATTAACTGAAGTAAATCAAACATACAAGCTTAGATATCACATCTTTTCTCTTATGTGTGAACCCCAACATATAAATCAAGTACTAAATAAAGAAGAGACAATAGGAAACAGTGAGATGAATCTTTGGCATATGGGGAGGTAACCAAAAGATAGAGGTGGGGGAAAGGAGGAAAAGTGTATTTAAAGGGAGGAGTGTTGTGAAGTGCTGTGTACCTGCACCAAGACCCTAGGAGGCATGAGATTATCATGTCCCACAAACATGTAGAGATAGGAGGTATCCAAGAGGTGTAGGGAGGGAGACGGAGGGAAGAGGTAAAAAAACAGAATTGAAAAATGTCATGCACATGTGCCAACTCACCATGATGGATGTAATTATAATGTATTAAAAACATGCACAGTAAAAATACAATAATAGAAAATAATGTTCTTCTGAATGACTTTTGCTTCGATAAAAAGATCAATTAAAGATAATGTTTTCTGGTTTTAAAAAATGCATGGTTCAAAAATATCAAGATTTGGGCATTTTAGTTTCCTAGAAGAATTTTCTAAGAAATTATTTAGGTTATTGGGATGCTCAGACATGCTTTTAGTATTTTGTTTTGAAACAACTGCTTCTTCCTTAGAACAAAGGATCTGATATGTGTCTTATGAAAAACTGTTGATAAGAATTTTAGGTTATATCTATGCTTAGGCAAATAGATGGCTGCATTGAACAATACTTTTAAAAGCCAGATAAAATCGGGGTCTCTGGCTGTTTCATTTGGTTGGCTGTTTGCTGCCTATTGAATTATTCACATCAGAGGCTGTATTGGGTGATATACTATGTACCCCCAAGTCCTCATATAATTTTGATGGGGCTGAGTTATTGGTTTGTTATTGGTTTGTTGTCTGGCAATGTGAGTGCTGTGCTTGCCCAGGGGTGGAGCCGACATACAGTGTAAAGGAAGGCGGGTCTTCCTCTTGCTCACTTCCGTGCTTCCTCCCTCTCTCTCTCTCTCTCTCTCTCTCTCTCTCTCTCTCTATCTCTCTCTCTCTCTCGCCAGCATGCCTTGCAGCTTGCAGCCACCGTGAATGGCAGCCCCGCCACCCCATGCTGACTTGGAGCTAACAAATGGACTGAAACTCCCAAGAAACTGTAAGAATAAACCTTTTCTTCCCTAATTTTGGCCGTCAGGTATTTTGTCTCGGCAACAAGTGAAAAGTAACTAAGACAGAGACTGAAGGCCTACATTATTCCCTAAGGAAAGTTTCCTCTTCAAGTGATAACACAGAAGTTCACACACACACAAACACTACTTATCATCTGTCTCTTACCAGCACGTTCAGGAGGAGGTAAGCGTTCTGGTTCCTGCTCACCCTTCCTGTTTTACTGATAAACACTTGCTCCTTGACCAAACTCAGTCAGTCTTCTGATCTCTTTTCTTGATTTGACTTCACTAGGGTTTCTGTGCCAATCCTTATGGAGTCCAATTGCATTTATCAAAAATTCTGGTAATTGCTTCATACAGAGTCCCCCCTCTATCTCCTGATTTTATTTTCTCCTTAGTTTTACATACAAACTCGCCTATGTTGTACTTGGAATGAAGGCAAGTTCTACACTGTAATCATCTCTTTTCCCCAATTATGTTAGTTCTTCAGTAGAATCTCTATTTACTGCTTTGCCTGTGTCCAAACTCTGGTTTTCTTTAACAGCATTCACACAAATGAGCAAACACATAAACACACAGAAGCAACTCTATGTACGGTTATTCAAGTGGTCCACGTAGATATCATTGCCTCTGTCTACAGAAAGTGTTCTCTCCGATGTACATATGAAAAGCCTGCAAAGAGGTTGATCTTCATGATATTAGTTTTTAAAAATAGTTTAAATAAGTGGAAGGAATTACTAGACTTATATGAACACAATTTCACATTGCTTTCCATTTGGATTTGAATTTTATTAAAACCTTATCAAAGAATAAAGAATCAAGAGATTATTAAATATTGGCCCATCTTAAAGGAAGAGATACTTATATAAATTGATTCACAAAAACTATTTCAATATTGCTAGACACATATACACTTCTTATGTAAATATTGTAACATTCACTCAAGCTTATTTAAGAATACTTCGAAATATATTTAATTAGAAGTAGATTGGTTAAGTAAATGAAAAATATTTAGATGCACATTAAATCATGAAACAATGGAAAACAAAAGTAAGCATTGTAAATTTAGTGGTAGCATGTAATTCATTTCCATGAACTTTGAGTAATGTACTATAAATTTGCATGCACAAGCTCTTAAATATGTGTTAAATTGTCATTTGTGCTGGTGACAGTAAAAGAGGTTGCCAGTTCATGAGCATATTCTCAGTAATTTTCTGAATGACACACTTCTAATTACAACACTTTGTTAGAACAGGTAGCATGTGGTCCCAGGGCACTTCTGCTCTGCCGGTGGCATCAGCTTGAATTACTTCATTTGCAAATGTAAAGCTGCTATTTTATTAATTGAAACTGCTTCTGTGATAAGCTGAGAGATAAAAAAAGCTGTATGATTCACAAAAGAAAGACCTCTGCATGCATGACAAAATATTTTGACATAGTGAAGAATAGCAGAATAAAGGTATAATGTAAAAACCCTTCCCTCTGGTAGCCTATCTTGTAGTGACTTAATCACAGCAATGCTCGACATGAATACAACATTTGAAGGCACTTTATCTGTTTTTAATTCTTAAAGAGCAAACCAACAGCAAATACTTTTCCTATTTACATGTGGAATATTAGAGATTTTAGAGAAGAATCAGAGGAAAACTTCCTACTTTATAAGGCCTAAAATAATTATTTTCCTCTGTTTACTTCTTTGACTTCGTACATAGCCAGGGCAAATGGTCAGAGTGGGTTTTAGGGCTAGGAGAGAGAAATCACTTTGTTTCTGCTCCAGAGTGACTAGCAAGTAAGAGACAGCTCTTGGCTGATTGTCCTTTTGATACATAAAAGATAAAAACTTTTACAAAAAAAATTCCCAGGTATTTTATGATTTAACATTGCATTTATGACAGACACCCGTACATCTTAATTGCTTTTTTTCTCTATTCCGTGCTGTCTGTTTTAAAACTGAGAATAGGATTTAATGTGTAACATCTATTTTGAGCACAGCTCACTGATTTCATCATCTTATTAAGGTCAGCATATTAGAATTAAAGAGAGAGCAGACAAATGTAGAAGAAAATATAAACTAATTTCTGATAGAATAGTGAGAACATATAAACACTCCTTACACATGATATTTAGCACTTACTAATCTTTCTGTAAAGAATATTAGTTATACAGTTCCACTGCTAATTGGCATTTTGGCCTTGGAAAGTACACAGAAATCATGCTGTAATTTTTCATTGTAAGAAGGGAATAATAAATATTTTTACATCATTAAATTGTTATGAGTAACAAACTAGATAATACAAGCAATCCAGAGAACTGAACACTCTATAAATACTAAGTTTTGTTTTGTGCTGTGGGTAAAAATAGTCTTCTTTTGCTATTTTTTAAAGTACACTAGTATGGAAAATGGGCAGAGATTTATATTTGTGTATAATTATATTAATCTGGGTTCTTCAGAGGAGTAGAAGTAACAGGAGAAGTGGATATACAGACCAAAATAAATGGTTGCTTTTAATGTTTTGTGTCAACTTGACTGGGCTAACAGATACCTAAATAATTGATAAAGCATTATTTTTTGGTGTGTTTTGTGAGGGTATTTCTGAAGGACCCTGTCCTTTGGTTCAGTAGACTAAGTATACAGATCACCCAAATAGTGTGGGTTACTTCATCTGATCTGCTGAGGCAGGAACAGAACAAAAGACAAAAGGATGGTGACCTCAAACATCAGTGCCTCTGGTTCTTGGCCTTCATACTCAGACTGAATCATATAATGACTACCCAACTTCTTGGGAATTCTCAGCTTTTAAAACCATATATGCATTTATATATTTTAGTATATACTTGTATGGTAGCAGAGTTTTCCAGATAAATAGAACCAGTGGATAATAAACCAACAAGAAAATTGATAGGTAGATAGATAGATAGATAGATAGATAGATAGATAGATAGATAGATAATAGATAGATGATAAATAATAGGTAGATTATAGATAGATAAATAGATGACTGATAGTTAAATAATTGATAGATAGACAAACAGACAGGTAGATAGGAATTGTCTCACATAATTATAGAAGCCAAGAAGTTCATTGATCTACAATCTGCAAGGTCAAGACTTAGGAGACCTGATGGTGTAGTTCCAGTTTGGATCCAAAGGCCTAAACCAGCAAAGCAAATCAGCTCCAAATGATCAACCCTGAAAAACAGTCATATACCAGCTAAGGTGTGGGCAGATATGAAAGCATCTAACCATCACATTGAGACAGAAAATTAACCATCACAATATTTCTCATAATATTGTTCTAGGGCTCTAACAAGCATATTTGAGGGATTTTCATGTTTATTGAAAGTTTTCATTTACCTTACAATGTATAGGATTTCACTGGCATAAGGAGTCCCAATTTATTCAGTATGAACATAAAATTTTTTCAAGTGCAACATACTGAAGTTGGATTGCAATAAAAGATGATATTGTCTACAAGATAAAGAAGTAAGCCTGACAGAAAAAATGTCTTGGTGGTGACAAGTTGCTGGTTCTAGCTTTTCCTCATTAAATACATCTCTTCTGGGTTACATAAACTAGTGATTTCCGTTTTTTCTCCAAGAATGTTTGAATTTGTTCCCGCAACTTCTATCCAAAGGGGTGTTGACTAAAAGAAGGAGTGGTATTGTACTTTAAGGTGATTTTTATTCTCGAGGTTTTAAAGAAAAACCCTAGTGCATCATAAATGCTTTGGGTACTTTTTTTGAGATGAGAGCTATTGTTTACTGCATTCCCTCATGCTTTTGACCTTGGAAAAAAATAAATCTGGTCCGTTCTTTACCAACATTTTGATTCTTACACTTGATTTTAAAATTTTATACTCAGAGTGTCAATCACAAAGTAGTCAGATGATTTAGGAATAAGAACATTTTAAAACTGCATTTGCTGTATCTTTTACCTTCCTTTCTCTTTTCTTGTCTCCTGCCAATCATGAGTCTTCCCCTGCCTAAATATAGAAAAGAACCTGAAATAAAGTAATTCTAATTTAAATTTCTTGGGAAAGCATTCACAAGTAGTGCTTTCTTGGCAATAGCATACTTAGTAGAGTGTATGAAAATACCATCTTCACAATGATACTAATACATTTTTATGCTGATAGAATAAGGTGAATACTTTTGACTGGGAAAAAGAGTTATGAAACCCCAAACAAATATGAAACCAGGTGATTTATTAAAACAATAATGGGAGCAAAATTTCACATTGTGATTTTTCAGATATAAGAACAGGATATAGTGACTATTTTAAATGTTCTGACCTACCAGATGGAGAATTTTTCTACCAGAAGTAAAGTGTCATATGATGCAGAGCAGTGAACTTGTCTTCTTTCTACATGATTCCAGACGTCAGAGGAATGAGCATGCCTAAACAGCAAAGGCAAATTCCCTGTCTCCCAATTGTTAACTTCTTCCTCAGTGATATAATCCAATTAAGTCTCAAGATAACAGGGAGTTCCAATTTTATAAAAAGGCTCAAAGGAGGAAACACAAGAATGTCAAACATGAAGAAACAGAAAAGACAATTTTGAGTGACAGGTTGAAGATAAAGTAGACACAGGTAACTAAAAGGAGAACACTAGGAGAAGGAAAGCAAAGGAGATACCAAGACCTTGGTCCCCAGCCAGTTTCTGTACAGTTTGTCGACTGAAGCTTGGAAAAGGGTCTCAACCTTTGCATCAACAAGTGAAATAATGCTGTCCTGAGGAAAAAAATGTTGCAAAGAGGAAAAAGTGATAAATATAAGATGTTTGCTTTTATTCAAAGGTTTTGATGACTTGGGGAACACTAGTCTGATTTTATCTGAAGTGAGAAGCCTGAGGATCACACAAGATTCCAGGTGAGCTCAGGGCCGCTACCCAGCTGACCACAGGATGTGTGTGAGTGGAACATGTATGGGTGTGGCTGCTGTTTTCAGGCTCAGCTACCCGTTCCTACACTGTATGTATCATTTCTGGATTTAGAAAACAAGAGCTGACCCAGACCACACTGTTGAGGAGTAGTGAACATTTTCTTTGCAGTCACACATTTCATGTCAACATTAGATAAGTGTGTCAGCAGTTCGAGAATCAGAATTCCCTTTCTGAGTGAAGACGAAAGTGCCATAGAGGGAATTATGCAGGAGTAAGTGTCAGAGCACCTGTCACAGCCTTGTAGGAGCAAAGCATCACTCCTCAGAGACATGTCTAGTTTTTCTTATTTAATCCAGAGTTGTACTAAAAAAGAGAGATCAAATCACCATGTCTGGATAGTGTCCACTAGCCAACAAACAGGGTCAACTTGAAAACTGCCAGAAATAGAACACAAATTTCAAACCAATCTTTGGTTAAGACTGAGGCATGAATGCTACTCCTCTTCAAGTCCTTTCATATTGCAGTACTCCTATGCTGAGTCACTTTTCATTATCCCAAACTCTTTAAAAACACAAAAATGGAGATTAATGATAGAAATGGATTTCTGTCACAAATAAATTTATGCGGAGGCAATTTCTTTTCCCACTGAAGACTAAAAGGAAAGAATGTTTAAAACTAAATTTGAAAATATTAATGAATTTCATTCTTTAATTCTAATCACCTCAGTGAGTAGCATGTCTTTTGTATCTTCCCATGGAGCATAATCTTCTGTAGGTCTTCAAGCTGAATACTTTTTAAAAATAACAACGTGACCAAGTCCCTTAGCCTCTATTTGTGATTGTCTGACAGGGAAAACTCAGTCATCTCCATGCCACTCAACATTTGCAGGCTTCTAAAAGCCACCTTAAAGATGAGTTTGCTTGACCCCATGGACTGTCTGGTCCAGCAGATGTCCTTCACAAAAGTCTTTCAAAGACAATGAATTCTTCCTTGTTTCATCTTGCTTTATGGCTAGGTTGATTACGCACCCTCAGAATCCAACAAATACTCACCTGGTGCACTCAGGTTTTGCTCTCTCTCTTTCTGTCTCTCTGTCTCTGTCTCTCTCTTCCTGTCTCTCTCTCTCTCTCTCTCTCTCTCTCTCTCTCTCTCTCTCTCTCTGTCTCTGTGTGTGTGTGTGTGTTTGTGTCTTACTGGGGATTAAAAGCAGGAAGTTTCCACTGAACTACAACCTCAGCTCATTTTTATTTCTTATTCTGATACTAAATTACTAAGTTTCCTGGCTGGCTTAAATTATGTGATCCTTCTACCTCAGTCTCCCTGAGTGCTGGGATTATAGGCACGCACTACCATGGCTGGTACTTGCTAATTCTACATCTCTTTTGATGTAGTCACTCATCCTTTATCATGTCTAATACATTTGGCCCAGTTATGTTTGAATTTAATCCAATTATTTGCATAGCTGTCATAATAGCATATGGAGGTGTTACCTGAGTGGAACACCTGTTGCTTTGCATGGTGAGGCCTCTATAGTATCTACTAGCAGAGGAGAAATAGCTCTTCTTAGCAGAGAAGAGGAGGAGGTTCAGGGCATTCTACAGAGCCAGCTTCCTCAGAGGCATCCTCCTACATAGTCCCTTCTCATATTTTGGTGTTTCAGGTTTTTCCATCCAGAACTTTCCTTTTGCCAGTACAGACCCATGTAAACTGATAATTAAAACTGTGGCTCATTCAAGCCTTCAGTCTGCTGCTTAGCCAAGTCTGGTCTTCTACTGAAAGGGGTAAAAATCATTATAGGCTATAAGGAGGCCCTCTTGTTAGAGATTGGCTGATCATTAGTGGCCCTTAGTTTCTCATTTTCCTTTTACAGAAGGAATACAATTACATACAATCTTGTAATAATCAAACAACTAGGGTGCCATTTGGGATGCTTCTTGCAGCAGGGATGTGACTGGTGTTTTCATGGCTGCTGCAAAGGATAATGTGTGAAATTTTAAGTACTTTTGGTTCTTATTAGCTGAGGATATAATCTGCCCTGGCCCAGTAGAAGATGTAGATATTCTTTTACAGATTCTTTATTGGAAATGAAATATCATTTCATTAATCACAATTACCTCAAAGTAATTTTTTAACATTTAAGAATAGAACCTTTTATCTTTGAGAAGAAAAATAAAATTTTGTGTCTCTGTCCATTAACTGTCACCTAATGTATTCCCTATGTCTATTTTTATTCCAAATAATGATACACAGCCACTGTGACATAGTGGCATTGCAGTAGTTGTTCTCTCAACAGGCAGAACAATAGAGAGAAGTTCCTTATTTTAAAGCAATGAATCTTTGAGAAATTAGAGAAAAGAAGAAAAGAGTGAGAGGGTAATTAGCCTATCATAATTTTAAGTCTTTTTGAAGAATTATTCATAATTATCAATAGGCTGGTAGAGTCAACAAAAAAATACAAGAAATTCCATTCAGTGGACAAATGATCTACCATTCATCCTAATGGAGCTACCAGCAAGAATGAGAGTAACTAAGGGAAAAAACATGGCAAAATTAGGGGTGAAAAATCCAAACTTTGTGTATTTTCAGGTGATATATGTTTCTTGTGAAAAGAAGCATTCAACTTTATAAAATCATACCACAATAAAATATTCATTACAGATGGCAGAGTTCAAGATCAAAGGAACAGTTATATTTTCCTTAGAATATATTTGTGTATATAATTTAATATAGGAAGGCATTGTTGGATATTTTTTAATTCTGTTAAAAATTTTATAGTATCAGAAATTATTTTGGCCTAATATAGCCATGTTATAACATTTTACATTTTAGTTTTAACTAATATTTGTTGTACTTCTATATTCTTGCTTATTTTAAGGCTCACAACTTTTAGCATTAACTTTCATATACCAATTGTTTATGGGCATTTATTAGGTTTTTCTTTTAATATTTTCTGTGTGTAGTTGGGCTAGATGAACTGCTTGATAGATGCTTTCATGTTGATTTCTATGAGATTAATCAATTTTTTATTCATTTTGTTTTGTTTTTGTTTTTTAAAATCAATTTTATATTTTAAATTTACTGCTTTGGGGGAAAAGCTGAATTTGGCACAATGACTACTAATATGCTATGAGAAACAAAAATTCTCAAAAGATATTGACTAACTCTTAAGAGTGATTCTTCCAGACTTCTGAGATGCTCTCATGTTCATTGAGATATCACCCTTCTCATAGTGACTTACACCATTCTTTTCTTCTCTATTACCAGGTTTAAGCATGCTAACCCAGTTTTAAAAATGAAACCCATGAAAAGAGCACAACTTACCCCAAATCCTGTTACTCAAGAGAATAGCAGTGTAGACTGAGTAAAGAATCCTCCCTGTGGAAGCAGGAAGTCAGGGCCAGATGGAAGATAAAGACATAGTTGAAATCACTGCCAGTAAATTACCATAATATACTGCACAGCTTACAAGTTAAATGCTGCGGGTGAGGTCCATGTTGTGTGCTTATTTTTCACAATGTCTGGTTGATTCAAAATGGTTTTTTATGCAAGCCAAAAATCTTGGGTATTTTTAGCAGTGTTTTTATCTCTCCTAAGACCAAACTCACCTGTTCGACCTACATGAAAGTGGCAGAAAGTTCTTTCCCTTTATGCTAGGCTTATCCTAAAATCAAGTGTCTACCCTAAGTGAATCCCTGATAGAAATAGGGCTGGGAGAAATAGCTTGCATTTCTAAGTTTGAAATCTACCATCAAGGAACACATTCTATTTGTGGTGTATTTTTTTTCATCTTCTTAAACGAAGTGTAGCAAAATGTGTGATGTGCCTGCTTCGTTACATGACATTTGTTTAAAAATATTAGCATGGATCAATTTCCATAGGAAAAAGGTTTTATATGTATATTATTATGTCTCCATTGAGTGAGTGAGCTGTGCTGTTTTGCAATTAATCTTCGCTATCATATAACTGAGCTAGTATATTTAATTTTGAAGGAATATAAACTTATTTTAAAAGGTGAAAAGAAATTATCCTAAAGCTCAACAAGTCTGAGAGCCAGCAGTGAATTTATTTAGGTGGCATGGAGATGGAGCTGGGGGATCAGCATATTATTCTTAAAGGCCTGCTCCATTTCCTAGGTCTTGGATACTTGTTGCTAAGCAATACTCACTAAGGCAATGTAAGAGATATGCAGCATAATTCAGTTATGGAAGCAATAAAAGCCCTTATGTTTTCAAAGGAGGTTGCAATAATACATAATTTTAGACCCAAACCCCTCCAGAGCTCACACAAGGGCTTCAGAGCAGCAGCAAATTATTCAGATTTATGAAGGGGTTGTGTGAGATTAGCAAGAAGTTGACATAAAATTGGGTTAAGTTTCACAGCCATCCATCACTCTCCTAGAGCAGCACAATAACCATGAGCACAACAATGTTACAAGAAACCAAACGTACTCAGGAGATTTATTCCACCAATATAATACTATTAGATCAAAACTGGATTTCAAGTTCATAGTATGTTTCATTCACGTAAAATTGCTACTAAAGTTAACAGATATTTTCCACTGAAAAAGGAAACTATGAAATACCTCAAATATATTTACTATTTACACATACAAATACATTTGTACTGAACAGCAAATATTTTTGTGCACAAAACATGAAGCTATTAAGGTTCTGTGTTAATTTTTAGGACTTTTTGTAAAAATGTTCTGAGTTTAAATAATAAGTCATTTGGATGCTGATCTGTGAAATTCTCTTAAGCACATGTAAGTGATGTGTACCTAGGATAAGTTTGCAAGGAAAGATTAGTCTCTGAAGGAGAATATGCTGGTATCTCAGTCAGTTAGGGTCAATCTTAACTGTGCTGATAAAATTATGACACCTACAGTGAACATGAAGACATTGTCACCTGGTTCTGCAGCTGAGATTGATAATGGGCATTTCCTACATTGCCAAATTTGGGGGCCATCAATTTATAATTTTATACAATTGTGTGTAACTTTTTTTATTTTAAAGAGAAAAAACTAACAGAACAATCAAGAAGCAAACAAATCAAAAACACAACAACAACAAAAGCAAAACAATAACAACAACAACAACAAAGAACAACAATAGGTATATAGGTTTTCAAAACAATATGATAGGAATTTAACATCTATATTGCATATTATTATCACAAAATAGTTGCTCAGGTTACCAGATATTGGAATAAAACAAAACAGTAAAATGGAACAAAATATTGGATTTGAAAAATGAGACAGAAGGTAATCTCCCACAGTTGCTCTAATGCATATTGTTGTTCTCCAAATAGATGCTCAGACTTCTGGTTTTAGGCCTGCAAAGCCAACCAAACAATGCAATTCTTAAGTTATCATTTTTACTTCAGTTGCTATCATCTCAGCCTGACTTCCTCCAAGTCAGCCCATTGCTCATGTTGGGAGTGGGGGTGGGGATGTGGTGGAGTGTGGAGGGGTTGCTTTTCTTACCTCCCAGTCCTTGCACTGGCTGGGAATGGGAAGAGAATCAAGAAGCCAAACTATGCCTTCCTGTGAGCTGGGGTAGCCACCATGGGGAACAGGAAGAGAACTGAGAAGCCAAATTGTCTGTAATTTTGTCCGTAGGGTGAATCCAGGACTTTGTAGGGACTTTACCTGTTTCAGCTATTTTATATACCAAGAAAATACCATCTAAACTACTCTAGACATTTTTTGAAGTACTGAAGATTAAGCCCAAGGCTTTTGCACTGAGCTGCATTCCCAATTCTTTTTTATTTTGAGACAGGGTCTCACTAAGTCACTAAGTTACCTAGGCTAGGCTTGAAATTTACATCCTCTGTGCCTCAACCTCCCAGAGTGCTGAGATTAGAAAATTAAATGTTCCACCACTCCCAGCTTCTAGAAATTTTTGATGAGTGTTTTCCCTTCATTTGGATAATTAAGAAAGTAACAGGCCTGCTCTTATTCTTCTACTTGTGCATAGACATCCTTTATGCCTAAAGACATGACATTGGAATCTAAGAGGAAAGCTGTCAGAATTAGACACTTGTATCACCTCTTTCAAAATGTCATTGTGCATTTAAAAAAATACTTATGAAGCTCCATAGATCAGAAAGAGTGCACTGTTAACAAGACTAGGTAGGGACTGGTGAGCTTGAGAGAATGAGACAGACTTGAGAGGAGAGGCAGGTGTTGACACTAAAGTGATATTCACACTCTTGAAGCCATTCTCATGAAAGGACATGCATTAAAAAGCACCTAATGGTCAAGATATGAAAGTGGTAGAGACCCACAGCTCAGCCTGCTCGGCTGCTAGAGTTTTCATCACCACATTGGACCATGAGAAGCCTTTTCGGATGGAACCTAAGAGATCAGAAAAAAAATTTTTTGCAAACCAAGTATGTGATAAAGAGTTCATATCTAAAGTTTATAAAGAACTCCTACAACTCAATAGCAGAAAAAAAAATAACATGACTTAAAAATTAGGAAAGAATCCTAGCAGGTATTCTGACAAAGAAGTCGTAAAAATCCCCAACAGATATATGAAAAAGTGTTCAACCTGGCTAATAACCAGGATAATGCAAGTGAAAACCACAGAGACATGACCTCCCACTATTAAGATAAGTATTATAAAAAAATAAATGTTAGAAAAGATATGGAGATATGGAACCCTATCATACTATTGGTGGGATTGTAAATTGGTGATAAAAAGAAAGAATTTTTGAAATAGTTGAATAGGTTAATAACAGAACTACCATACAACTTGGAAATCCCTTTCTGTTTGTACATCCAAAGGAGATATATAATCAAGACGTCTATACTTCCATGTTCATTTCAATATTATTCATAGTAGTCAAATATGGAAACAACCTGAGTATCAACAATTTATGGAAAAATGTTTGTGTGTAATAAAATATTCTCAGTCTTATAAAGGAGATCCTGCCATTTGTCACACCTTGGATTTACCTATATGACATGTTTATAAAATAAATAAATCATGCACAAAACCGAAAGTATTGTATGGTCTCACTTATACCAGAAAAAAGTTGTAAATATACAGAGATAGAGAATAAAAAAGTGATTACCATGAGATGTAAAAAGAATACAGAGATGTAGGTCAAAAAATACGAAGTAACATCTATGTAGAATAAAGAAGTCCAGAGATAGAAAATGAAGACTATGTTTAGTACAAGTGCACTATATTTGCACTTTGGTGCATAGTTTGCCTTCTCATCACTGTGAAATGATACATATGTTAATTGGTCCATTGTTATCTATATGTAATCCATAAAATTATGTTATAAACCTCAAATATACACTACAAAATTTGTTAAAACACATTTTTAAAAGTTACATTTCCAACAAATGCAAAGACATCATGAATATGAAAGGACCAGACCAAAGTATTATAGATACTCAAGAAATATCAAAACAAGAGAGCTTTCTGTTGCCCTCCAGTTGGCATCCAACTCCTTAGAGGTATAACTCTAGCCCAACACTCTCTCACTCTGGTTTTTAACCTTTGTGACAACCTCGAATCCATACTCCCAACATTCCTTGATAAGCTGTCCTTGGCCATCTCTGTAGAAAATCCAGTAAGCTATGGAGTAATCTGATATGTGTAGAGGACTGTTCAGGCAACTCTGCAGTATGGTTCTGATTGCACTTACCAAGTGGTTCAGGTGAGCAGCTCAGATGGGAAAAATCTTCTGCATTTTCCTCCCAGTTCCTAATTCTCCGGGAAATCTCATGCTATTAACACATGCCTTGTGCTTTAAAAGAGAACACAGGAAAACCAGTTCAGAAATATTCCACCATTAAGTACTATTGGTCCTAGTAAGACCCAGTCTGTAGGTGTTCCTGTTAACAACAATGCTTTTGTTGTGTTTAATGAGAAATCTATTTATCAGCTAAGATGAAACACATGTTCTACCATAAATTGACCCATAGAACTCTCTTTCTCTTGATATTCCACTAAGAAATAACACATCATAGGTAGCAAGTTCAAGACCAGTCACAAAAATAACCAGTGTGGTTTTAAAAATCACTTTCAAATACATTGGCAAATGAGTTCATGAACTTAATTTGTTCCATAGCTTTGGTAAAGATGGCCATGTTGGTGTTTTTGTTGGAAAGATGATTGTGATAATCACAGTCATCTTTCCCACCTGATATGGAGTTTGCAAATCAAAACAAAATTTTGTCAAACTCTTTTGTTTGTGAACCTAATTGTGTGCAAACAAAAGCACTCATTAACTATGGTACTACTGTCCTCAGCTTGCTTCCATTGCCAATCTAAGGCAGAGAAAGATGAAAAGGTGGAGTAACCGTTTCTTTCTACCACAGGTCCATACATAATATAAACCAGTCCACTAGCTACCTAAAACAGAATGAGACTTTATTCACAAAGTTATCTATCCAGAAGGATTTGGTACAGGAAAAACTATCCCTAGAAAGGAATATATTATCCAAACTTAGAGAAAATACATTCCTCTGTTTATTCAGAAATTATTACAACAGTGTGCTTCATAGATTGATAACTGAACACCCAGAATGATATGTAGTCAACATTAGAGAACAGTCTTATTACATTTTATAGATAGATATTCCTCCAAAGACTCATATACTCATATTTGGGGATTTTAAAAGGCCATTGGATTATGGAGGTGCTATAATGGACTTGCTTTTAAGAAGAATGGTCTGGTTAGAAGAGGCAGGTCACTGGTAGAGGGCATAGCTCCCTCTCTAGCTTCTCCCTTCTCTCTGATTCCTGGCTGCCATTATGAGCAGATTTTCCTTTACTATGCCCCATCATGCTGTTCTGCCTTGGAGCTGACTGACTACGGGCTGAAAAGTGAACCAAATTAAGCCTCTCCTTGTGGCTGTTGGGTATTTTACTCTCCAAACAAGAAAAGTGACAAGGCATATTATAGTACTAGAGAAGTGCAGCTGTTACTGTCATGCTATCTGACCATACAATTTAGGAGATTTTGGAACTGGTTTGTGGGAGGAGTTTGGAAAGTTTTGGAAATGAGGCTAGAAAAGCCTTAAAATGCAGTAAAGCAAGATTGATGGTAGATTTTGGTTATAGCTCACAACCAGAGTGCTAGTAAATAAGCAAATAGTAAAAATCAGGCTCAATAGATTTCAGTTGGTGACAAAAACTCCATGGCAGTTGGAGTCCAGGTCAATTTATTTATGCTCTGGCAGGAAATTTGACTACATTGTGCTTGTATCTTGAGACTTGGCAGTGACTGTGTTTAAGGGTTGTGGACTAATTAATCTGGCAGAGAAAATTCTAAGGCAACCAAAAATTCAGTCTATGGTATTGGTACTAAAGGGGACTTTTAGCCCACTCTACATTGAGAATCAAGGCACATGACACAGCTGAGTGATTTTAAAAATTCTAAGTCTCACCAGAAAGGAAGCACCTATAAAATTATGGATTATAAAGCTGGATCAGAGGAGAGTTTGGTTGCTGAAAAGATCAGCATTAAAAAGAAGAGAAGTACTTAACATCAGGACAATAGGAAAAGTGGCTCGAGGGCATGTCAGAAACCAACAGAACTCTTCTCTTTGCAGGCTCAAAGGTACAAATCTGTAAAGCCTTCATTTGAGAAAGGAACCTTTAAGCTGCCTGCTCCATAATAGCAGCCTAGGAAATTGGTTTCCTGAGATTCTGTTCACAGTGCTCAAGCATCAAAGCACTTGGGCAGCCATGATACAAGATCCCTTGGCTATTGCTACAAATGGTGTAAGAAATTGACATCATTCAAGTGGTGCTAGGTTTAGAGGCATGCAGAATGCAAGTTTCAGAATCAAGGAGGCTTCAACCCAGATATCAGAATGAGGCCTGGAAGGCCAGACAATATGTCCCTGACCAGGGAGTGCATGGAGGTGTGAAAGAGTGAAGCCAATTGAAAAGGAGACTCCAAAAAGTGGGAGACACCAGATTCATGGAAAATCTAAGGAAAGCTGCAAGGAATGAGCAAAACTAGCACAAAAAAAGCTAAAACAGCTACATTCACTGGCGATGCTTTTGGGGCAAGGCAACACAAGCTATTTGGATTGTATATCTTTGCCCCAGATGTTAGATATGTAGCTACAGGATTTAATGTTTTCCCTGCTGGATTTTGATCTTGTTTCTGTCCCATTGCTTTCTATCTTCCAGTCCATCACTTTTGAATGGGAATGTTCATCCTGTACCATTGTTAGTGGGCAGTGTTTAACTTTTTTTTATTTCACATGGGCACACAGCTAAGAGCTTGCTTTCAGTCACAGAAGAGACTATGGACTCTGACTTTTCAGCAGTGCTGGAACTCTTAGGATTTTGGTAAGTCTTACAGATAGACTAAATGTGTGTTGCATAAAGAGATGTACATGAGCCTTTTGGGGGCTAGGGGAGGAATGTTACAGTTTATAACTAGATGTTCTCCCTAAGACTCATATGCTCATAGTCAGGGCTTTTGAAAGGTGATTGGATTGTGAGGGCATTCTTCCTGATTTGCTAGGAAGATAGGGCCTTGTCAGAAGAGGCAGGTCACTGGGGAATAACCTGTAAGATTGCATCTCCCTCTAAAGCTCTCTCCTGCTCTCTCTGCTTCCTAGTTGCCATGATGGGGACAGTTTTTCTCCATTCAGGCCTTTCCACCATGAAGTTTTCTGTCTTTGAATCTACTGAACATGGGCTGAAACTGCTAAATGTGAGTCAAAGTGAACCTCTTCTCCTTCAAGCTATATAGTGGGTATTGTCCTTCAATGACAAGACATGTCATAAGAAAGAAATGTTGAAAAAGGTACTCAGTGAAGATAACTATGCAATAAAACAACCATTGTTAAATTCCTATCATCTTGTTTTGAAATCCTGTGTTGCTATTGCTTTTTGTGTCATTTTGTCATTTTGCTTTTGTTGTTTTGTTTGTTTGCTTCTTGATTTTTCTGTGTGTTTTTTCCCTCTTTAAAATAAAGAAAGAGGTATTCAAGGAAGAATTGTCATGATGGAGTCTCAAGGAAGCAGGAGTAAGGTATACCTCAAGAATGTCACTGAATTTTAAAAAATATTAATTTTTACTAAAGATTAGATAATGTGTGCTAGTTAAATTTCTAATATTTTGCGTTCTGAGAAAGAATTTGATTCCTTTAGCAATTTGATAAAAAGTAGTGCTTAAAAGGAGACTGAGTTTGTGACAAAGGAAGAAGAAAAATAGTTTCAATTAGGCAAACAAAGCAAAAACCACTGAAATTTATCACACAAGTTAAAGAAAAACTGAATATTTATAACAAAATCATAAATGGGGAATCTAATGTCACAAGTTCCCAACTCCTTAGTGGTATTTTATTAACTTTCTGTGTCATTTGTTTTTTACATTTCATTCTATTAATGTAATGTACCATGCTGACTGATGTGCATATATGACAACAACACTGCATACCTAGGATAAATCCCACTTGATCACAATAGATACTCTTTTTTATGAGTTTTTTACTTCAGTTTTCTAATGTTATACTGGAGATTTTTACACCAACATTCATCAGGTAAGTTGCCTGCAGTTTTCCTTTTTTTTTTTCAATGTCTTTGTTTGATTTCAGTATCAAGGTGATGATGGCCTCGTAATGTATTTGGAAGTACAGTGAAACCTTGGATTGCAAGTAACTTGTTCATGAGTGTTCCCAAAGATAAATAAACATTGCTAATATATTTTAACTTGATAAACACGTGATATCTTCCAAGGTGAATAGTACATGATGCCAAACAACATCACATGATCACAACGGAATCGATGGTTCTCTCTCTCTCTCTCTCTCTCTCCTGTCTCTCTCTTTGTCTCTTCCTGCCTTTCCCTGTCTGTCTCTGTCTCTGTCTGTCTGTCTGTCTGTTTCTCTCCTTAACTCCCTCTCTCTCTGTGGGATTCTGGGTGATCATCTCCCAACAGCAAGCAGTTATAGAAGAAATTACATCCGAAGAGGAGGAGGATGAAAAGGCACAGGAAGTTCTCACTTCAAATGAGATTAGGGAAATATGTAAAATGTGGGAAACAGTGCAAAATTTTGTAGAAAACCACCATTCAAATAAGGCTGTAGAATGTGAATGATGAATCTGTTAAATGACAATGCAATGTTGTGTTTCTGTGAAATCCATAAAAGGAGGCCCACGTAAGTGCCATTGGATAGGTTCCTTGTTAAATTCACAGGAAAGGAACGATTCCACTGAGTCAATAGACAGCAGTGATTTTGTTAGTGATAGTGAAAGTCATCTTGCATGATAGCACTTCCCTCTTTGTCTTCCTCACACCAGCCATGAAGTAAGGTAAGTACAGGTTAATTTGTTTATTTTTGTTTATATTTTGTATTTTATTCATCATTTTGCATTATATTGCAATCATTTTTATGTGAGTATTTTTGGGTTGTAAAATGATTCATCTGAGTTTTCATTATTTATTATAGGGAAATTTGCTTTGGCATACAAGTACTTTGGATTGCAAGCATGTTTCCGGAATGAATTATGCTTGCAAACCAAAGTTTCGATGTATTTCCACTAGCATTTTCTGGAAGAGTTTTGAAAGTGTTGATAATAACTCTTCTTTTGCTATTTTGTATATTCACATATGAGTGAATTCATCTGATCCTAAGCTCTTCATTTTTGAAAGGGTGTTAATTGCTTCTTCAATCTTTCCAATTGGTCTACTCAAGATTTTATTGTTTTTTCTTTTTTAGATTCAATCTTCAAAGGTTATATTTTTCTAGAAATTTATCCATTTCCACTGGGTTTTCCAATATTTGGGTATGTTCATAATGTCCTTTATTGTACTTTCTATTTCTGAGGCATCTACTGTAATATCTCTACTTTCAGTTATGATTTTAATTATGTGATTTTTCTCTATTTTTAAGTGCAGCTAAGTGGGTATTGATTTTGTTCATTTTTCCAGAGAGCTAACTCTTGGTTTTATTGATTTTTTTCTGTTCTCTTATTTGATTTACTTCTCTACTGATCTTTGTTATTTCTTTTCTTCTGGTAAATTTTAGTGTAGCTTATTCTTCTTTCCCTGGCTTCTTGAGGGATAGTACTAGTCTTTGTATATGAAATATTTCTTCTTTTTTAATGCAGCCACTTATTTATATTTATTTCCCATCTGTAACTGCTTTTCCTGCATTCCATAGGTTTCTATATGTTGTGTTTTTATTGTCACTTGTTTTGTGACCTGGAATATGATCTGTCCTGGAGAATGCGTCATGTGCACTTGAGAAGAACATGGTTTTGCTATTGCTGGATGGGATGTTCTATATATGTCTAAACTACAGCTTTAATCCAGTGTTTTCTTCATGATTCTCTGTCTGGTTTGTCTATCCACTGTTTAAAATGTGGTATTGAAGTATCTGGCTTTGGTCTCTACAAGGTGTGATTGATAAATACTGTGAATATACATTTGTATAAAAGAGTACAGTAAACGACACACTGCCATTAATTCTGCTTATAATGCATGCCCTTTCTTGAAGCACACCCATTGCATCATTCTTGCCACTTTTTGAAGCAACCCTGGAAGTTCTTTTTCATGAGTGTCTTTAGTTACACTGCTGTGGCTATAGCTACCTCAATGTCCTGAGTCACTTCAAAACTTTTACTTTGTATGGCCACTTTGACTTTGGGGAAGAGCCAGAAGTCACATATTGCTAGATGCAGGGAATATGGTGGATGTGGGTATGTTGTAATATATGCACAAACCTACCTTTCCTTTGTACGACACTCAGCAGCAGCATCCTCTGTATTTTTGATCACGCCGTGTAAAGACACTAATCAAAGCAGACTTCCACAACAGTTTCATAAAGCAGTAAGAATGATGAGATAAGTGTATTGAAAGTGAGGGACAGTATTTTAAGGGAGATTAATAACAGTGTGTCTTTTACTGTAGTAAACATTTAAAAGAAATTTAAATAGTCACCATATATTTTGATCAGCCCTCATATTTCATCTTTTATGTCTATTAATATTACCTTCATGTATTTTGGTGCTCTGATATTAGGCATATATATATCTTATGAACTTTGTGATAGTGTGAATATAATTATGTTCAATCAAAATTATACTTCAGGTTTTGAATTTAGATTTTTTTATCAAGAGAGCAATATGCTGTATTATACTTTCTCACAGTGCTAGGTAGCAACAGTGAGCTAAAGTCATGTCATCAGAAAGGTAAGTAATTGGTGCTTCACAGAACACTTGTTGCTAAGGTCTGATGTTTATCTAGTTAGGTGTATTGAATGTGCTATGGTTCGGGTGCAGTTTGTAGCCTGTGGGTTCCTATGTTAGAAGCTTGGTCTCTAGTGTAGTAATGTTAACAGGTGGAGAAACTTTGAGAAGAGTGGCCTAGTGGGATGTCATTAGGACTTTGGGGGCACTGCCTTTAGAAGCTATTGAGGTAGTTCTTACGGTTTACTGATTAGTTCTTATGAGACAGGTATTGTAAACCAGCAACACTGTCCCTTTCTTGTCTTTTGGTTTCCTGTTATGCAAAGTGATGTCTCCCTTTTGCCTGTGCTCCTACCATGATGCTGTATGCCATGATGTCCTACCCAGGGCTAAGCCAATATCAGGATCATGGCTTTTAATCACAAAGTTTTGAGCTGAATATACACCTCCTCTTTATAAAGTACTCAGTCTAAGATATTTTGTATTGCATTAAAAGCCAACTAATAAAAATACACTTTCAACTTACAATGTTTTCATCTTATAAAGGACTTATCAGGCTGTCACTCTATGTTTAGGCAAGGCACTTCTATATACTGATTGATTCAGGTTCAAAGAGGTAGAGTGTTACAGTTGTTTAATTCAAAGGGTGGGGTGGTAGAGCTGAGCCAAAGCTCTATTTCCCTGATAGCGTTCCACGCCAACTTAGGCAAGAGCATCTGTATGACTGGTCTGCAGTGTCAAAGTGCCACTTTCAAGGAAATCAGTATCAGGTGGGTTGAGGCACCACAGGATGCAGTTACTCCACAGACTTTAGTGACTTTTCTGTTGGGTTCATGCTGCTAGTTTGAGGGACAAGGCACCATAATAACTAGGGGTAAAGAGTCATGGATACTCCCTTGGGCCGAAGTTCTACTTCCCAGAGACAATGGCCCAGGTTGGCTTAGATACTAGAGCATTCAGTTACTCCCCTAACTTTATTTAGTGTGGCTTCTGTGCTTAGTGCCTCTTACCTCAGAGGGCAGGTACAAGATACACAGTTGCTCTACTGGACTGATTTTATTACCAGTGTGTGTGCTTGTAGTTGCTACATTGGCCCTAGTGCATGAGTAGTCAAGCGCAGAGTATATAAGCAACTATGGTGGGGAGATGAAGTGTCCTTTTTTTATTTTAAAGAGGATAAAACCAAGCAAAATAAAGCAGAATAAAGCCAATCAGAATAGAACAACAAAAGTTATACAGGATTTCAAAACAAGATAATAGAAAATCAACAATGGCTACCATAGTGTCTCTTGTTTGCTTCAAAATAGCTGTCCATACCATCAGACATAATAAAATCAAACAAAACAAAACAGAATAAAGCCAATCAAAGTAAAGCAATGAAAGTCTCACAGGACTTTATACCCGATAATAGGGAATCAACAATGGCTGCCATAATATATCTTGTTATTTTCAAAATAGCTGCCCATACCATCAGACATAATAAAATCAAACAAAACAAGACAGAATAAAACCAAACTTAACAAAACAGTGTAAATGATACAGGAATTCAAAACAAGATATTAGGAAATTAACAATGATTACCACCTTCCCTTTTTAGATGTTTCCTTCCCTATCACTTTCATAATATCTATTGTACATTTTGGATCCCACTAACTCCTTCAGTTTTTCAGGCTAGGGAGATAACACGACGTTCACTCATAGGGGTTTGAACCATTCTGTCCACGAGCATGATCTCAAGCTGCACCTATTTACCTACAAGAGCCTCAAGATTATCCTTCTTTATAGTTTAGTAGCTTTCCATTGTATAAAGATTCCATGTCTTTCTTATTCACTCTGCAGTTGATAGGCAAGTTACCCTGCTTTTTTCTGGTTTCGTGTCACATGGAACAATTGTTTTTCTCTCCTTTGAGCTTTGGTCTATGAATTTCCTTTTGAGTTAAATGTGTTTCTTGTATACAACATATTGATGGATCTTGTTTCTTAATCCACTCTCCTTGTGTTTCTTTTTATTGGTGAATTGAGGCCATCTACATTAATGGTTACAGCCATCATGCATTGGCTTCTCTCTACCATGCTGTCCTCCTGCTGTTGGCCCCCTCAGCTGCTGTTCCTGGAACCATGTTCATCTTTATCTCTCTCTAGAATAAACTTTAGCACTCTTTGTAGTGTTGGTTTCATGGTCATGAAATCCTTCAGTTGCTCTTTATCATACAAGTATCTTATTTTTCCATCAATTTCAAAAGACAGTTTTGCATCAGTCTGGGTTGGAAGTTGTTTAATTTAAGGATTTGAAACACTTCCCTCCAAGCTACTCTTGACCTAAAGGTTTGTGCTGAGAAGTCTGCAATGATTCTGATGGGTTTTCCTTTAGAGGTGATCTGTTTCTTTTTCCTAACAGCTTTTAATATTGTTCTTGTGCTTAATTTCTGAAATCTTGATTCTTGTATGTCTGGGTGTAGATTTATTTTGGTTATGGCTAGTTGGAATTCTACATGCCTTGCTTATTTGTATGCCAACACCTTTTCCCATGTTTGGGAAATTTTCTACTATTACTTCTCTAAATGAATGAAATTGCTGAATTGAACTTTTACTCTTTTTTCTTTTTCTTCACCTCTTATTTCTGTTCCCATTCCTGAAAATTTTTCTTTATTTCCCATTTCTCATTAATCATGATACTATATTTTCAGTGTTCTTTTGTATTTTCTGAGTACCTAATTTTAAAGTTTTCTATTCTTCTTTCATGACTACCATTTTTAGTGTTTAAAAAATATTTTATTCTCCTGTCTTGCCTTTCACCTCTAAATCCTTTTTGTACATGCATTTGTTTCTTTTTTATTTTTTCATATTACTATCTTTTCTCAAGTACCTACTGACTTGTAACAAGAAGCAGACACTCAAAAGCCAGGGGAAAGCATCATGTGTTTGCTGAGGATTCACTCATTTGTTGACTTCTTTACAAGATAAAACACCAGTTTTCAATAACTATAGCCTATTTCACTTGCATTGATTGCATTGATTGGAACCTCCAAAGGTGAATTACTTCACATTCACAGACTAGGATATTACCATAGGGACAGTTAACTCAGCATTCACAGCATACATTTTAATTAATCCTGTGTTTAGTAGGTAACCACCTTGCTTTGCATTTTGTCCCTAAGTGCAGAGTCCCTGGTTCAACACAGCAATTCAGTTTCCAGCTGTGTGTGTATATGCAAGACCTGGGTTCTAATTATTTTTCTTGGAGAGTTGCAACTAACTCTCCAAATGTCAGAGATACTGAACATCTCTTCACTCTTAGTTATTCTGTTACATGTACTAGTTTATTTTTGATTTCTTTCACTATCTCTTTTGTTCCACACTTTCTGGTTTTGATTATAACTCCTTTTGCTTTTCATCTTCAAAATTTATTGTGTTTCCACTGTCTTCTGCCTTAACTTAGTGACTTTATTTTTCTTGAAGTTTCCATTGTTGTGTTATATTCATGCAACAGATTATAATAAAGCATTCAGAATATCCAATCTACTATCAAATACAACAGATTGTGGTCTTAAATATATTATCAAAGAAAATGAACTACACATGGAGGGATTTACATTGTCTGCTTCATATCAGGAAAAAGTGGCAAAATTAATCTGTGCTATTAGATGTTGGGGTAATGAATCTCCTTGGGGAATCTGCAGTGATTGCCAGTGGAGCTTAAAATATTTTGCTTCTTGTTCAGTGTGCTGGTTACACATATGTGTTCAGTTTTGAAAATGCAGCACATCTTGTAATTATGATATATACATTGTATTGTTTGGTGTGTTATATATAGTTTACTTCAACCAAATTTCTAAAATTTCACTTACTACCATTTTGACAGGCTTTAGGTAAATGCTGAAGATAACGTGGTAAATGCATACATTGTATCCCAGCATCTCTTCCATAGACTCCTGCAGAGTCTTAATTGGTGTCTTTCCCTTTATTAGTACTTGTTGCAGTGAAATTTCTACACTACAGATGGTATGCTATTTTCTATGTGTGTGAAAGCATGTGATTATATGTGTGCAAATCCAAGTATAACACTACTGTGCTTAAATCTTATTTGTTTATATTATAGTAAATATACTTAAGATAATACCTATCTTCTCAATAAATTCTAAAGTGCACATACAATATTGTGATCTGACTGTTCAGGAGATGTAACATTTCAGCTCTAAACAAATTCTAAACCTGCACTGTATGACATTGTGAAATCTTAAGTAGCAACTTTGCTCACTTTCAGTTTGCCTTTGTACTCCAGGCACACTAGTTTTATTTTCTTTTTCTCTTCAAACATTTTAGTTCTGCTCTGTCTCAAGAGTTTTATGTTTTTTATCATCTTATAGCAAAACCTCTCCGTTCATTTCTTCTGCCCTCATAAACACGGTGTGAGTGAGAATTCAGACAGAGTCTCATTTCTTCAGTTCACCCTTTCTGAGCCTCCATACTTGCTCAATCTCTCCTCCAACATAGATTCTTACAGCTTTTTGATGCAGTAAACTTTAGGATTAGGCACATCTGAGGAAAAAATACAAATAAGAGTCACTTAACAAGATAGGCTTTTACTTCTCCATTGTGTAAAGCAAAGTCAAAAGTGAGCAGATCGTGGTGGATATGGCAGCTTCTTAGTTATTAAGGACACAGTCTCTTTTATTCTCTCCCATCACCCTCACCATGTGACATATAGCTCCCAAGGCAGCAGAGCATCACAAGATGGACACTACTCTGGCCTTCCTTTTTATTGCAGACAACAGGAGGGAGGAGGGGTACGGTCCACAGTGATAATTCATCTCTCTGTGAAGGACTTTCCCAGAAACCTCACCAGTGACTTGCTTTCTTTAGCCACCCAACTCTTCAAGAACGACTTTCAAAGATCCCTTTCTCCAGACTGAAACCTGTGTGACTGCTCTGTTTTGCTTTTTTTAGGTGAATATATCACGGCCCTGAAGAAGGGACATGATACATAGGAAAATGTAGAAGATAGGTAGAGACCAGGCAAACAGCAAAGCTTCACCACACGTCTCACTATTCCCCCTTTTGATTATAGCTCATAGAGGGGCAAAGATCATATGATTTTCTATTTTTAATCAGTCCTCTTTATAGTACCTAACTCATAGATTTGTAATGAATATTTGTTAAATTAATGAATGAATTTCATTATCTTTTATATAATGTTGAATTATCTCTAACATGAAAACTCATATGATTTTATAATTTTAATCATAGAAAGATACTGGATTGTTCCCCAAATAGGACATCATGGTCCACTTAGGGTTTAGCCAACAAGGATATGATTTTTCCTTTTAATAAAAGACCCTGATAAGAAACTTTTGTGAAGTCATTGCACAGTTCAACTGATAAGCATTTAAATTGTCTAGCTGTTATAAAGCACCTAACCTGACCTCAATTGCTTTGCCATTCCAATCCATCTTACATTAATATTCATATTGGGATTCAAGACATTTTACTAAGTTTAGAATTGGCAGTAAAATAATGAACTAGAAACCTTTTTTCAATCAAGCCCTAAATTTTGTGGACCCAGTTTGTTTACACTTAGTGGAACACAGCTTCCAACAGAGAAGCTTATGAGAAGATTTTAGTTTTTATGAAATTGATGGGATTTCCCAGGACAGAAGATGAGTCCAAGAAAGAAAATATCCCAGTAGTGATCTGATGATATAACTGTGAGACAGTCAGATGTTTCTTCTTCCAAAATGCAATTTTAGAAATTAGACACAAACAAATGACGGGGTCAAGTGTATTCTGCAATTTAACACATTTTAGGTCCAGTTGGGAAGAATTTGAGTAAGGACAGGCATACACTAGTCGAGGATATTCGCACAAGTACAGAATGTCCATGTCATGTGCACAGCATTGTGCTAGGAACTAGACAGCTTAGATGGCAATGAGGTCCACGTTACTCTAGGGATAAGTGAATTATTTGTTTTAATTTATGAAAACACTGTACTAATGAAAGAGAGCACTAGGGTCACTCCCCTTGCACTTAGGAAAAGAAGGTTTGAAAAATGAAACAGCATGCTCTCATTCAAGATGTAATCACTGACCTAATGGTATTTTTATCTTTCTCGTCTTAAAATCTTTGAGTTACCATAGGCAATGAGAAGAGATCAGATCCTGGGCAGAGTCTGAAATTGGAATTTTGATGAAAAGAAAGGAACAGAACAAAAAATAATTCCCTACCCAAAGAAACTTCACTCAGTAAGTACTGTTTGTGTGCTCCGTATTCTTTAGATATCAGACACCATGATAGATGCTGGAGCTAAAACAAAGTTGATTCCTGCCCATGGGACTTTTCATATTCAGAGAACCAGATCCTTAGAGAAGAAAGCCGAGGGCCATCTGAGTCACAGTTCAAATATTTCAAATGCTGATAATGATGAAATAACTTACAATTAATCACAAATGGAAACCAATATCTTTTGCCCTAAAAATATGATTTTGAAAGCTAGACACCTCATTTATCAAACAACCTAAGACTCTAGAACTAGCACATACTTGAGGACCCCTGTGATTGCCTTGCTGGGCTATGTCAGAGTGTTTCCAGTGATTCCAGTTAATGATAGCATTTTTGGAGGCATATACTGTGGTAATGCATTTTCTTAAAGATTTTCCCATTGAGTAAGTAAAGCAAACTGACAGAACCTCAGGCTAAGCCACCATGCTGGGAGCTCAGGGAGAAAGAGTGTTTCTCCTTCCATGCAGGAATTTCCTACTTTGTTTAACCTGATTTATTTTCTGTTGCCATATTTCATAACTTTATTAAAGTCATGAAGGGAGCAACTTTTTTTGTACTTCATGGGAGCTTTCTTCAGTCATATTAAGACCACACATTCATAAAAAGACTATAAACTGGTAATTTCACAGGTCACTAGATTTTTCAAGTTCCCCAGGACAAGCTGTAACATCTGTGATTTATGTAATTACCACAGAAATCCAGAAGACTGTTACTTTTTAGTTTTTAGATCAGTCAGTGGTCATCAGAGTAAGTCTTTAATGTTGAACAATACAATACTACAACATAGGTCAGCCAGGGGACAGGTTTGAAGCTCTACCAATATTGGGGGAAATCATAAATTCTTGAGATAGAGAATGAGATAGAATGATTTCTCCCTTTTTATCAGGATGTGAAGAAGTTAAATAAAATGTTTTAAAATAAAATTTAAGGGTATTTTAAATGAAATTAAAAGAATGAAGACAATTTCCAGTTTATTTCTCCAATTGTCAGAATCTACCATATATGAGAAAGCTTACAATTTCAGTAGAAAGGAGTCCAGCTATTATTTTTCAAGGACCTCTTTTTCCTTAATGAAAAACTACTTGCAATAGTTTTAAGTACTACCTTTCATAGTAGAGTTGGCTCAGGGCATGCAAGACTAAATAATATCCCAAAGTAGTAGTATATCACATTTCATTTGTCTATTCATCACTTAATGGTCATTTTGGCTGTTCTGCTTTGTAATTATTACAAATAGTTCAGCAATTAACTTACAAACACAATTTATTGTATGACTGTATATTTTCAGTTGTTATGACTACATAACCAGGAGTAGAATTACCAGATTATAAAGTAAGTATATTTAGCATTTTGAGGAAATTCAACTCTTCTCATTGCAATTGCATGATGTTTCATTTTCACAAGCAATTTACGAAGCTCTATTTTCTCCATACCCTCTCATCACTTATTCTTCTTTTATTTTAGTCATACTAGTGAGTATGAATTGTATCTCATTGTTATTTAGTTTGCCATTTTCATAGTGATTATTGAGGTTGAGTACTTTGTATGTGTCAATTAGCCATTTGTACATCTTTGAAGAAATGTCAAACATATTATTTATTTTCTATGTGGGTTATTTGCCATTTTATTGCTGACTTAGAAGGTTTATAGGTATTCCCAATAAAAGCCCCTTGTTAACTAAGTGATTTATACATATTTTCTCCCATATCCCTTGTTATATTTTCTTATTTTTAATTCTTTTCTCTAATATTCAAAAATTTTAATTTTTAAAATTTAAGAGAAAAAAAGATACAGAAAAGAAAAACAAAAAGCACAAGGGACAAACAAACAACAGCAAACCCAAAACAATAACAGTACAGGTTTTCAAAACAAGATGGTAGGAATTTAACAATGGTTGTAACATAGCATATTGTTACATTCAAAAAGGTTTCTTAGATTGCCAGATATAAACATGTAAATGACTAGATCAAATGTTTTAATTTTGACCCAGTTGTATTTATCAATTTTTTTCTTGTAACTTTTCCTTTTGGTGTGGTGACTAATAAACCATCATGCAACCCAAGAAAATTTGTTCCTGTTTGTTTCCAGTTTTATCTTTTATTTTGTTGTCATTGCTTTTGCATTTAAATTTGTTAAATTTTTTCATATGATGTAAGATGAGAGTTCAAATCCACTCTTTTGTATGTATCTATCTAGTTGCTATACCGTTTCTCTATTAATACATTTGGACAATGTACAGATTTATTTCTAGACTATTCTATTCTTTTAAACTGTATATCTATCTTTATGTCAGCATCATGCTGTCTTGATTATTATAGCTTTGTAGTAATTTTGAAAGTGATAAATGTCAATATTTCTTTTTTTATTTAAGAGAAAATGGACACAGAAAAGAGAAACAAAAAGCAAAAGAGACAAACAAACAACAATAAATCCAATACGATAACACTATAGGTTTACAAAATGAGATGGTTGGAACTTGACAGTAGTTACAACATTGCATATCGCTACTCTCAAAGGGGTTGTTCAGATTAACAGATATAGACCTGCAAAATTGATCTAATCATATGAATATTAACTGTTCTTTTTCAATAGTTAATGCATTTAGTAATATAGTCATTTTTACTATCTTATGTACACCCTTTTATAAATTCATGTCTTTTTCCTTTTCCCTTCCTTCTTTCCTCCTTTCCCCTTGGAATATCTCTTGCTGTCTTTAAAATAACTGCCCATATCATCAGACTTAATACAATCAAGCAAAATAGTTCAGAATAAAGCCAATAAAACATAAAGCAATGGTCGCAGAAAAGAGAAGCAAAAAGCTAAAGGGACAAACAACAACAACAAATGCGATGCTGTAACATTATAGGTTTACAAAATGAGGTGGTTGGAGTTTGACAATGGTTGTAACATTGTATATCATTACCTTCAAAGGGGTTGCTCAGATTGACAGATATAGACATGTAAAATTGATCTAATCGTATGATTATCAACTGTTCTCTTTCAATAGTTAATGCATTTAATAGTATAGTCATTTTGACCATCTAATGTATACCCACATATAAATCTGTGTCTTTTTCCTTTTCCCTTCCTTCCTTCCTCCTTTCCCCTTGTAATACCTCTTGTTATCTTCAAAATAACTGCCCATACCATCAGGCCTAATATAATCAAACAATATAGTACTGAATAAAATCAATAACAAATAAAACAATGAAAGCAATACATAGTAATACAACGTTAATTTCTATAATGTCTCATATTATCTTCTAAGCAGTTGCCTGTATCATCTGTTATAATACAATCAAATGAACCAAAATAGGTTAAAATCACTCAAAACAGAACAATGAAAGCAATACAGGGTTTCAAAACAAGGTGATTAAATATCAATAAAGGCTATCTTAATATATTTTGTTATCTTTGAAATAGCCATCTATGCCATCATATATAATAAAATTGGACAGGTCAAGATAGAATAAGATCTAACTATACAACTCATTGAAGACATTACTGGACTCAAATCCCGATGATGGGTTATTTAATTGTCTGCCCCACTCGGTGTTAACCCTCTGCCACTGTTTCTGGAGCTGTGGATTTTTTATCTCTCTCTAAAATGTCCTTCAGTATTCTTTGTAGGGTTGGCTTGGTTGTCATAAATTCATTTAGTTGTTCTTTGTTGTGAAAGTATCTTGTTTCTCTGTTGATTTTGAAAGATAATTTTGCAGGGTACATCAATCTGGGTTGGAAGTTGTTTTCTTTGAGGGCTTGAAATACTCCACTCCAAGCTCTTCTGGACCTGATGGTTTGTGTTGAGAAGTCTGTCGTAATTCTGATGGGTTTTCCTTTGTAGGTGATCTTTTTTTTTTCTCTAATAGCTTTTAATATTCTGTTTTTGTGTTGAATTTTTGGGATTTTGATTATTATATGTCTGGGTGTAGGTATATTTTGGTTATGTTTAACTGGAGTTCTATATGCTTCACTTATCTCAAAGTCTCTTCCTGTTCACGTGTTTGGAAAGTTTTCTGAAATTATTTCTGTAAATAGGCTTTTAATTTGATTTGTATTGACCCCTGCTTTTTCACTCACACCTTTAATTCTTAGGTTATATTTCTTTGGGTTGTCTTGCAGCTGTTATATTGTTACTTCCAGGTTTCTTGTTATTTTTAAGAGATCTTTCCTTTCTCAATCATAAGCTGTAAACCTGTCTTCAAGGTTTAAAAGTCTATCTTTAGTTTCCTTCAGGTGGTTTTGCCAACTTTCAGTGGATTTTTTGAATTCCTGGTAGTCTCTTTCAATCTGTTTCATGTATTCTAAATCTTTTATGTATTGTTCATTCCAAGTTTCCTTCATTTTCCTATGCTCCAATTTATTATCTTTGTCTCCTTTAGGGTTGCCTAGTAGATCTTTTATTATGTTTTCCATTTCTTCCTTTCGTTGATTCAGCATTTCTGCTCTAATCACTTTTATAGCCTCTTGAAGTTGTTTCTTTACTTCCGTTGCCATCACCTTGGAAACTTCAGTTGTGGGACTCCCCATCTCCTCTGTGTTTGCATCTCCTGGATTTGCTCTGCTTGAACTGGAGGCCAGAGACTGCCCCCTGCTTTTTTGTCTTGGTATCTTCCTTCATTCCCCTGGGTGAATTGGTACTGGGGACCCAGGTGCTCCCTGCATTGGCCATAACCTCTCCAAAGTGAGACAGGTTCCTCCAGCTGGCACTGACTATGGATATCTGATGGATGCCACTGGGGTCACTGTTACAGCGCTATCCACTGTCTTTCCCCAGCCTGCCTTAGCGTCACAATGGCTGATGGGGTGCACATAGCGGCTGGCCGCCACCTGTGAACCTGGGCTGGTGAATCGGTCACCCGCAGACTCTCTGCAACACCCCTGGAGCATGCGTGGAGCTGCCGTCTTCAGACCAAGCCTGTCACCTGCAGTGACCCTCTGAGGTGGCCCCCAGAATGTGCGCAGGGACAGGGCTCAGCCTGAGCAACCTCCACCACTCTTCGCCCAGCCAGAAGTTCCCAACCCAATTCCAAGATGTCTCCCCACCTACCTACCCCTCATGCAGGAGGGTGAGAACCACCACTCACAGTTCTCCAGGTTGGCTCCCCCTGTTCACTGTAGCTCTTCTCTGACACCGTCTCCCTGTTCTGATGGCTCCAGGTTCACAGCCGCTGTGGTCTCAGCTCTCTGACCATGCGTGCCCAGGTTCCAGGAACACCTCTCACAGAGAGGGTCTGGCTCCAGGCAGAGGCGCCACCAGCCACTGCCCTCCCTATCTAAGTGCCTCTTTCCACTCTTTCTGTGGGCTTCAATTCTTGCTTTAGATTCTTCTTGGGTCCAGAGGACCCACCTCCTTCCTTTTTATCGTCCCCACATTGCTATATTCCAGCATCTGGACGGTATCTTTTAGAGAGGCCGTTTACCTTGCTGTTTACAGTTCCGCCATCTTGTCCCGCCCCAAATATCAATATTTCAAGTTAAATATTTTTTCCAAGACTATTTTAAGCATCCAAGGTATTTCTTATGAATTTTAGGGTTGGCAGGTCTATTTCTGTTAACAAATAAAATAGCACATCCAAAATAGCCAGCTGAAATTCTAGTAGTGCTTATTTTGAATCCATAGTTTACTTTTTCATTGTTAAAGACAGAAATGGCCTCACTCTGTATTTTTTACTTTTTAAATTTTTTTTTAAGACAGGGTCTTGCTATGTAGCTCAGAATGGCCTTGAACTCATTGTGATCTCCAGGCTCAGCCTTGCAAGTGCTGGAATTACAGGGATGTATCACCATATCCAGCCCATATCACTCTCAGTAGAAGTCTAGCTCTTTTTCAAGATTCCTTCACTGTAGGTGGCCTCCAGGATCTTTGATTCAGTTACCAAGCTGGTAAAGAAAAACACTACACTATAGCTGGTCTCCGGTAGTACATCTATCACATTAATGAGGGATTGTTCACATCTGGAAAGCACAGAAATCTATTCATATCTTCAGTGTATATCATCATTCCTTCCAAATTTTATAACATTTCAGAAATTCTTTTTGATTTATTAGTCCTTGAACAATGTTAGGATGTTTGGATTCTGTTATTTTAAATGTGGTTCACAGTCATGCAAAGTTTTTATGTAAATTATTCTTTCAACATACAATGCTTATCTGGGAAATTGTTTCTGTACAGTTACTGTGAATTCTGGTCTCATGAAGATAGTTGTACAGGCATTAGACAATTACTTAATATGTTGAAATTAGCTTAGTTTGAGGGTTCATATTGTAGTAAGAAAATGAAGACAAATTTCAGACGTACTGATTGTAAATAAACTGGAGACATAAATCATTTTCTGATCCAAGAGAGTAGCTAAAATGGTGCTAGAACAGTAAGATCTAACCTGAGTGTGCTTGTCTTTAATGGAAACCTAAAATTGATATTTTCATTCAATTTAAAAGAAGCTTGAAAACTGAACACATCTAAAGTCTTATGCATTTTGTGTAATTTTAAATGGATAGTAATACATTGTATTTTATATTAGAAAGTTATACAATAAAATGAAAGTCTGTTGATACAAGTACTTAATATTCTATTAATAATTACCTAATTATTGCCATGTGATTTCTTATAGTTAGTGCAGTCCATGACACTGTAGCATAAAATTTATTGAAAAGTTGCTAAAATATTTTATGCAATTTAATGTAAAATGTAACTAGGAAAAGAGAAATTCAAATTCATTTGCCAACCTGTGCTTCATAAATCCAAGACTCACATTAAAAATGGATATATTCAAGCCTACGTATTTTAATATCGGTGAGTTTTACGTTTCTTAAATATTTTTTCTTTGACATACTACTGTAATTCATCCTTTTCAGATTTTGTGTGATTGAGTAATAAATTGTAGAGAAGGGATTCAACTTTTCCATTTAGTACTCTTACATAGTCATCTACTTACATAGTATTATGTAAGTACATAGTAAGTAGATGCACCATAGATAAGAATTCAACATGCCTCCACTCACATCTGAAGGAAGTCTGCCTCTCAGAGTGAGTTTTCGAAATTTTGCATCTCTTAAATCTCAAGATAAGGTTCAGAAATTCTAGTTGCACCTTGAGAAGGTTCAGTGAGTAAAAACTACTTCTGCATAGCCTTCTCTACCACATATCAGCCGTAATGACATTGCTGCCCGGCTGGACCAAAATCCCCAGCCTCAGCTCACATTCTCAACATCATTTTCTTATATACCTTTTTCCTAATCCCCTTCACCAAGAATCTCTGTGGTTTTGTTCTTACTCCTTGTAGAAGCCTTTTACAAATGTTTTCTGGGGAGAATCCTTTGCAGGTAGATGGGTGTCATCAAAGGAAAACATGTCATAAACAAAAAAAAAACCCCAAGGACTAACCACTAAAGCTGGTCTTAGACAAGGGCAATCGCTGGAGAGAGAAGAGAGCAACCAGATCCATGAAAGTTACATAAAATCCAACAGTCCACTTGAATCCCTGTCCCACAGCCTACATCTGGCAGAGATCAGGGCACTGACTGCATTTCTCATGTACTCTACCAATGATAAAAGGACACTCCTTGGTGTAGAGGACAACCCTGGTCTAGAGTGAATGGACACAAGGACATCTGGTGAGGAAGGGCACCTCAAAAATACACAGGCACAAAGACTAGGTGGAGAAAATCTTGACTGGCTGGATCCCAAGACTGCAGATCTTGGAAAGAAACCTCTCATTCAAAACATGGGAGATGTTCACTCAACCTTTTGTTTTGCTCTGTTTTGTTTTTTGGTTTTGATTATTTTCATCATTTCTTCTTCTGATCTTTGGGAGGTAGAGAATCTTTTTCTTTTTTTCTCTTTAGTTTCTTTTCTCTTTTCTCCTTTCAATTTTTTTTGCTTCCTTCTTATCTTTCTTTAATTTTCTGTATTTTGATGTTTTCTTCTTTTTCTCACTCATTCTTTTCTATGATTTTCTCTAACACTATTAATTTTCTTTTATCTCTCAGAACACTGTCTCATTTTTTTCTTCCTTTTAATAGCCCATTGATTAATTTCTTACATTTTGCTTTTTTCATTCATTTCCCCACTTCCTCTTCTTCTACTAATTAAGCTGTAAGAATCCCTGATAGCTAGCTAGCTTTATGCTATTGCTCTTGAATACAATTCTATTGTCAATAGAGGTAAAATTGTCCCATTTTGTAGATATTTACTATATGAGAGAAGTATGTCAATATTTTGTTTGCCTTAGTTCTCATAATACAACTATAAATCTCTTTTCTATGGTTAAAAGTGGTACATTATCAGTGCTTAGAGTTTGTAAGTACTCAGTTTGTATTTGACAATATAATTGATGCTGACTTTATTACTATAGACAAGGTGATATAGCTGTTGCTATTGACTGGTTTTTTAGGATGTCAATTCTGCACTGCATTGGGGTTATTAACAATACTATGGCCCAATCCTGAAGCACTGGGTACTGGGACAAATACTCTGCAACCTGCCGCCCCAAGTAAATGGACATGGTTGTATCTTGCGACTGAGACAAAGCCAATTGAGCCATGCACAGAAGACACCATTGAAGCGGAGATAAACAAGGTTTCCAGAACAATAAACCCTCAGGACTTGACACAATTCAAACAAACAAAAAATAAAAACATAAGACACACAAACAAATTATCTCCCAAACTTCCAACTACTTCAAAACTCATTCACAAGGCATCAGTGGGGATGCACACTGAAAGCTACATGCCTGAAATATTGAAACTGTTATCATGAGAGGTAACAAAGTAGCATTTGCCAAACTCACAGAAATTACAAGCAAACAGATATTGAGCAAAGAAAAAAGAAGAGCAAGTCCACAAAAGACACTAATAAAAAGCTAGTAGAGCTTTAAAAATGATGCAAAACATGAAAAGCCTAGTACAGAAAAAAGGTAGAATCCATAAAAAGACTCCAAGAAGAAACTTAGGAGACTAAAAATTCTATTGAAAATACGAGCAGCAGAAGTGATCAGTGTGAGTGAGGACAGTGTTAGAACCAGTAGATAAGGGCAGTTGTCAGTGACTAATTAATAGAAATCTTAAAAAGAACAAGAGAGAATTCATTAAAAAATGAATTCGACTGCTCCTGGATGATACAAAGAAGACTAACTTGAGATTAATTGGAATTAATGAAGAATCAGAAGATAGCATAAATGGCATTTTTAAAAAACCTGTTCAATGAAATAAAAGCAGAAAATTTTCCAAATAAGGGAAAAGAATTTAACATGCAGTCAAGTGCGGCGTATAGAACCCCAAATAATCATGATTAGAAATGAACTACTACATGACACATCACAATCAAAATCCTAGAAGTCCAACACAAGAACAGAACATTAAAAACAGAGAAAATCATTGAATCACTTATAAAAGTAAACCCATTAGAATTACAGCGGCAGACTTCTCAACACATCAACATGTTGCCATCATCTTCAACCATCAGTGGTATTGTGCATGGCTATCTTAATAGGTTGTACAGATTGCTCTGGATTGTATGACTGATAAAAGTGATTATATCTGTTTGTATCAGTACTGGTACAAGCCACTCAGTAGGACAGTCATGCATGTACCACCAGTGACAATGTAACACATTCAAATCAGAGCCACCTGGCAGCCAGACATTAGAATCATGGTTCTGTTGGAGAGCTTGGAGATAAGTATTTCAAATCCTAGAAGTAAACAATTTCAAGTCCAGGCTGATATAACCTGTAAACTACATGTCAAAATTCATGGAGAAAGAATATATTTTAATGAAAAAACACATAGAGAAATTAATGACCAATAAAATAGTTCCAAACGATTTTGAAGGATACTCTGAACAGATATAATGAACCTAACAGTGACAAAAGGGTGAACAGTTAGGTAGAAGGGAAAGAGGGAATCAACAACAGAAAAATAAGGCAGTTGTATGAACAAGTCAATACCTTTCTCTAATAAATTTCATTTTGAATGGCCTCTATTCCTTGAGAGAAAGATATGAACTGACAGAATAGACCAAGAAACAAAAATCCAAGGATTTGTTGTGTAAAAAAAAAATGACTCAGACAGAACTTCATAGACAGGCAATCAGAGGATGGAAAACAATATTCCATGTAAGGGAAAACCAATGAAAAGCAGGCAGAGTCCAAATACGTAATCTGACAATCTAACATCTCAGGATGTTAGAGAAAGAAGAATATTCCAAGCCCAAAGCTAGTAGAAGAAAGGAAAGTATAAAAACCAGAGCTGTAATGCATAAAGTTCAGAAAAAATACAAATAATCAATAAATCAATGAGTTTGTTCTTTGAAAGAATAGAAAAAGATGAATCATTAACAAATCTATCACCCCAATAGGGAGATGCAAATCAATGCAATTGGACATAAATAAAGGTGAAATCACAATGGACGCTGTCAAATCAAAAATGTTGACAACTACTTTGCAAACCTGTATGGCAATAAATTGGAGAACTCTGAAGATATGGGTAAATTCCTAGATGCATATGAATTACCAAATGAACCAAAAATTAAAAACACTAAGTCATCCAGTAACAGGTAATGAAATTGAAGCGGTCGCAAAATAACTACAAGCTAAGAAAAGTCCAGCTTTCGATGGATTCACTTCTGAATTCTACAAAAACTTCAGGGAAGTTGTAACACTGAAACTCAAGCTCTTTAATGAAATTGAAAGTGAAGGAGCGATACATTTTGTGAATGTAGATGCAAAAAATTCTCAGCAGGATATTGGCAAACAGGAGAAATGAAACATCAAAAAGATCATACATCATGATCAAGTAGGTTTCGTCCCACAGATGCAAGGACAGTTCCACATACACAAATTGACAAATGCAATATACCACATAATCAGAAGCAGGGACAAAAACCATATGGTCATCTCAATACACAATCAAAAGACCTTTGGCAAAATTCAACATCATGTTGTGATAAAATCATTGAAGAAAATAGGTATAGAAGGACTTCATCTCAAAGCCATTTATGGCAAAGTTACTGCCAACATCCTATTAAATGGGGAAAAATAAAAACTCCCTTTAATATCAGGAAAAAGAGAAGGATGTTTATTATCACCACTCTTGTTCAATCTAGCTCTTGAGACATTAGTAAGAGCAATTAGGCACGGAAAAAAATAAGAGATATGTATAGGAAAAGAAGAAGTCAAATTATCATTATTTGCAGATGATATGATCCTCTACATAGAAAGCCACCAAAAGACTCTTAGAATTAATAACAAAATTCAATGTTATAGAAGGATACAAAAATCAAAAGTAGTCCTGCATACTAATAATGAATTTATTGAGGAGAAAGCTAGGTAAAAAAAATACTATTCATGAAAGCATAAAGAAAAACTAAATACTTTGGAATTAACTTATCTAAGGAAGAGAAAGATCTCCAACACCAAAAACTATAATACTCTGAAAAGGAAATTGAAGAGGACATAAGAAAATGGAAAGGTAGATTCTGTTCCTACATAGGCAGAACAAACAACAACCAAACTACTTCCAAAATTGGTATACAGATTTAGCACAATTGTAATAAAAAATGCCAACAAAACTAGAGGAAATGATCCCATCATTGTTATAAAACCAGAAAAAGACTCAAGAGTAGATGGTCAAAAAGTCCAAAGCAGGATGCATCACAACCCTAGATGTGAAGTTATATTACATGGCTTAAATCAGCTTTGTACTAACACAAAAAGGACATAAGGGTTAATGGAATAGAATAGAGAGGATCCAGAAACAACCCCTAAAACATTCACTTGATCTTTGACAAAAGGGCCAAAACCATAAACTATAGGAAAGATAGGACCCTTCTAAGTGCTGTTTTTCAAATTGGCTCTCCACACGTATAAGATTGAATCTAGACTCGTACCTCTCACCACGTGCTAAACTAAAATCAAATTGGATCAAACTACTAAGTGTTAAAACAGAAATCTTTTACCTATTGGAAACTAACATAGGTAAAACTCTTGAAGTCATAGGTGTAGTCAAGGATTTTGTGAACAGAGCCCGAGTTGCATAGGAAATAGTGCAAAGAATCAAGAAATGGGGTTGTATCAAATTTAAAAAGCTTCTGCTTAGCAAAAGAAATAACCAACAAAGTGACAACCCACAGCACAGAAAAAAATTTGCCTGCTAGTCATCAAACAGGAGATTAACATCTAAACTATACAAAGAACTCAAAAAATTAGACCCTTCAATATAAAAGAAGCAATAAAAAATTAGCAACTGAAATGAATAGACACTTTGTAGAAGCAGCAGCACAAATAACCAGTAAATTCACGAAGAAGGCTCAACATCACTGGCCATTAGGAAAATGCAAATCAAAGCAACAGAAATTCCGTCTTAGCCCAGAAGGAACGGTTATCATCAAGAAATAATAACAAGTGCTGGAGAGGCTTCATGGAAAAAGGATCCCTTCTTCATTGTCCATGAGAATGTAAACTGTTATGACCATCATGGAAATCAGTGTGGAGGTTCCTCAGAGAACTAAAACTAGAAGTTCCATTTGACCTGAATCTTCCTCTGCTAGGGATCTTTCCCAAAGTGCTAAAGGCATCATATTATGGTGATACAGGTATATCTATGTTTATAGCAGCGCAATTTCTAATAGCTAAATCTTGAAAGCTGCTTATAAATCTGTCTACAGATGAACAGATAATGAAAATGTGACATTTACACACAATGGAGTACTACTCTATCAGAAGAAAGATAAACATGAGTCACTTGTAAGAAAATGAATGCACCTTGAGACTATAATGGTAAGTGAAATAAATCAAACACTAAAATTTAAATATTGCGTGATTTCTTTTATATGAAAGACATGAATTATAAGTAAAGTGCAAAATAAAAAACAACAGAAAGTAGGGATATAGTTCTTTCTCGATATCCCTATATCTAGGGGAAGGGAGGGAGAAGAAAAGGAGAGATTGAAGGGGGAGGAAAAGGGGATTTATAAAGGGAATTAAAGCATGCTATGTACATGTGCAACCTCCACACAAGTAATGTAAATGTTACATACTGCAAACATGTACTAATAAAAACATGAATAGCTAACATAGGAACAAATTTAATAAAATAATTGAAAAGCTACACCCTGAGAATTATAAAGCACCATGGGGATACTAAATTATATCTAAAGAAAAATAATATTTCTTTTTGATATTGTTCTTAGGAAGATATGAAATAATAAACATGTTGCCATAAAGTAAGAATTAGGTGATCACTACCTTCCAGTTCCCTTCCATGCTTTGTCGTGTGTTTGAACTTAAAGTCACAGACTACAGATGGACAATATTAACTGTAGAATGAATATTCAAATCTCCCCAGAATTTGTATCCCTAATATGGCAAATTTGGGGAGCTGATTGGGCCATGAGGGTGAAGCCCTAGTACAACATTTGCAGACTTGTAAAAGAGGCTCCAAATAGTTCCTTTCCTATTCTGCTCTGAGAAATTAGAGTGAAGAATAGTTGTCTATGAACCAAGAAGGAGGCCCTACCCAGAACTCCACCATGCTGAGATCCTGATCTTAGAACTGCGAGAAATAAATTTCTGGTTTTTAATAAGACCCTTGGTTTATGATATTTTGTTTTAGTAGCCCAAATGCACTAACAGTTCTTAAAATTAATTGCTCATAACTCTTCAGATTCCATACATGTAAAAGACAATGTAGGTAAAAGAGGTGGGTTCATCTATGTAAACCATACTGCAGGAAAGATAATTTCAAAAAAGGGTATAACTGAAAACGTGCTAAACTCAAATGGCTTTAAAGTTTCCTACATATCTTTTTTTTTTAAACTACTAATGCATGCACATTTTCTTTTTACAAGCACCCATGATCTCAGGCAGAGATGGGAGAGCGATTTATTTACAAAGAATACAAAACAAGTATCAATGGCTCAGACTCAATATATCTTCTGACTCTGTAAATAAAAAAAAAACTTACTTTCAAAGTGAAAAACAAGTGTTAGTGTGAGGTGAAGGGTATCCCAGTTTACTAAATGGTTGCTGGCTATGTCTTTCTCACTACTCTAGAGGTACCTTAGAATAAATAAGGTACGTACATCAATTCTTAATACATTGATGAATATGAAGCAAGTGGGAACATTATATTTTAGATGATCTTTTTGTTAAATAGACCAGTGAGTCGCTGTTTGATAAAGAATAATTCAATAGTACCAAACATCATAATGCATGTGTATTTCTGTAAACACCCTATAATTTTTATTCTGGTGTTTTTATCTACATTTTCTAGAGAAAATGGTTTTTATTCTTTTTTAAAATATTTATTTATTTATTTATTTATTTTTGTCTTTTTGAGGTGGGGTCTCGCTATGAAGTTCAGGTCAGTCTCAAGCTCACTTTGTAACACAGGCTGGTCCGAACTTGCAATGATCCTCCTGCCTCAGCCTCTCAAGTGCTGGAATTACAGGCATGTGCCACCATGCCAGGCTGTTTATTCATTTTTTAATAGTTAATTTAGCCGTTGAATATCTTCTGCCCTCTCTTTCGGATTGTGTGTGTTCTTTTCTTTGGAGTTCAAATATTTTTCTATTCCTTGACTCAACTTTGTATCTGTTGGAGGCAGCACTTTCCCAGCACCAGATATTCTATGACAAATCAAAGAAACTTCTGCTTTTGATTTGAGAGAACACCTATGGTCCAGAAGTATCTCAGACACGTCCAGCTTGACAAGTGATTGAGTTTATTAGAGATTACGCACAGAACAGTGGATGACTTGCACACGGTCGTACTGCAGCTCTGTGGGGTCCACTTGCCTTGCCAGTGGGTTTAGCATAGCTCTGGGTGCGTCTGGATGATGGACTGAAACGGCAAGACCTGCCCTGGGTGTGGGGGGCTACAAGCCTGGATGGAATAAAGCGGAAGGAGGAAGTCTTGCTTCTCTTTCTTCACGGGATCTCCAATCTCTGCCATCCCCTTGGACGGCTGTCTTGAGGATTGCGGCACAGACTCTTTGGCTTCCTAATAACGACTCACACAGGACTCTCAGCGCCCTCCAGGTTTTGGATTTCTGACTGCAACCTTCAGATTCCCCGTGCGCAGATGACCCGTTCCCACATGTCCACACCTGACTCTGCAGGTGGCCATTGCAAGCCTACCTGGTAAACCCCTCTAATGGTAAGTCCCCGACTTATAAACATTCAAGTTGCGAACTTTCAGCGATACCACCGGAGCTCTCACTAGGAACATTCGTAGATGCGAACAAATTGAGGAAGTAGCTCACACGTCTACCTTACCACTTGAAAATAACTGTAAAAGTCAATCACACTATTTATTTCACTTTTTTTCACATGTTGTTCATTTAAAAACTGCTATATTTGGGGCCACCTCTTACTAGCTCTATGATTTTGGACAAGTAATTCAGATTCTTTTTACAAGAAATATATACCTACTGTCTACCTCACTGGTTTATTGTCAAAATTAATAAAGCATATATAATGTATTTCAGCACTTCAATTGTTTCTCTATATTGCCTACATTTATCTATGTATGTATGTATGTATGTATGTATGTATGTATGTAATTTTATTGGTACCAGGAATAGAACTCATGACCTCATGCTTGTAAGTTAGGGACTGTGCCACTCAACTATATTCCTGCCTCCCCCAGCCACCAGATTGATCATATACAATTAAAATCTTGCAGTTATCTCCACAGTGTTTTTTTTTTTTATTTAAGCGAAGGAAAAAAAAGACAATATATAACAAAGACAACAAGCAAAAGAGACAAACAAACGACTAGAGTAAATGCACAACAGTAACATTGCAGGTTTACAAAGCAGGATGATAGAAACTTGACAATGGTTGCAATATTGCGTATCATTATCTTTAAAATGGTTACTTACATTAACAGATATAGACATGTAAAACTGATCCAATCATAAGAGTATTAATTGTTCTTTCTCAATAATGAATACATTCAGCAGTGTGTTCATTTTAGTTATCTTACATATACATATATACAGATTTATATCTTTTCCTTTTCCCTTCCCTCTTTCCCCCTTTTCCCTTCTCAATTACTTTTGCTGTTCAAGCTGCTTTTCACCCTTACATAGTATTTATTATAGATTTTGGATCATATGTATTTTCCATTTCTTACACTAGGGAGACAATACGGTATTTACACATGTGGGTTTGATTTATCTCACTTATGAGTATGGTCTCAAGTCGTGACGATTTACTTATAAAAGTCTCAATACAATCTTTCTTAATAGCTGAGTAGCACTCCATTGTATAAAAATACCACATCTTTTTTATCCAGTCTTTGATTGATGGGCACTTGGGCTGTTTCCAAGATCTGGCTATTACAAATTGTGTTGCTATAAACATGGGTGCACAGATATCAGTGTGGTATGATGTTTTCAATTCTTCTGGGAAAATGCCCAGAAGTGGGATAGCTGGGTTGAATAGGATCTCTAATCCTAGCTTCTTGAGGAATCTCCACACTGTTTTCCACAATGGTTGCACCAGTCTACTATTCCCACCAACAGTGGAGAAGAGTTCCTTTTTCCCCACAGTCCCTCCAGCATTTGTTGTTGCTTGATTTTTGAATCTTGGCCATTCTTTCTGGAGTGAGATGGAATCTCAGTGTTGTTTTAATTTGCATTTCCCGAATAACGATTGATGTTGAACATTTTTTCATATATTTATTTGCCATTTGTATTTCTTTCTCTGAGAAGTCTGTATTCATCTCAGATGCCTATTTTTGGATTGGGTCCTTGAATTTTAGGGGCCTGATTTCATTTAATTCTTTGCATTTTTCGATAGAACTCCTTTGTCTCATGAACAATTGGGTAAGATATTTTCCCAGTTCGTGGGCTTTCTTTGCACTCTGTTGAAGATTTCCTTTGACATGCAAAAACTTTTTAGTAAGGTGAGATCCCAGTTGTAGATTCAGGGAAGTGTTTCCCATGCAATTTCGTTTTTGTTCATGAACTCTCTACCTACTCCTATGTCATCAAGATTTTTACCTACTCTGTCTTGTAGTAAGTTTAGTGTCTCTGTTTTTATATTCAGATCTTTGATCCATTTTGACTTTATTTTAGTGTATGGTGATAAGCATGGATCTAGTTTTAGTTTATGTCATATAGAAAGCCAGTTTTTCCAGCACCATTTGTTAAAGAGGATGTCTTTCTTCCAATGTACATGTTTGGCCCCTTTGTCAAAGATGAGGTGGCTGAGTGTGTTTGTAGTTGTGGCTGTATCTTCTAATCTATTCCATTGATCTTCAGGTCTGTTTTGATTCCAGTACCATGCTGATTTATCACAGTAGCTTTGTAGTATAGTTTCAAGTTGAGGATTGTGATGCCTCCTGCCTTCCCTTTGTTGCCCTGAATTGCCTTTGCTCTTCTAGGTCTTTTCTGGTTCCAGATAAATTTCAGGAATGCTTTCTCTAGCTCTGTGAGGTAGGCAGGTGGTATTTTGATTGGGATTGCATTGAATCTATATAATAATTTTGGGAGAATGGCCATTTTCACAATGTTTGTTCTTCCTATCCATGAACAAGGAATATCTTTCCATTTTCTGAAATCTTCTTCCATTTCCTTCTTTAGAGTAATGTAGTTTTCATTGTATAGATCTTTTACTTCCTTTGTTAGATTGATTCCTAAGTATTTCATTTTTTTAGATGTTATAGTGAAGGGTGTGGTTTCCCTTATTTCTCTGTCAGTGACTTTGTTGTTTGTGTACAGGAATGCTATTGATTTTTGAGTGTTCACCTTGTATCCAGCTACATTACTGAATTTGGTTATTACTTCTAGAAATCTTCTAATGGATTTTTGGGGGTCTTCTATGTAGAGTATCATATCATCTGCAAATAATCATAATTTCACTTCTTCCTTTCCTATCTTTATTCCCTTTATTTCTTTCTCTTGTCTAATTGCTCTGGCTAATATTTCCAGAACTATATTGAACAGGAGTGGTGATAATGGACATCCTTGTTGTCTTGTTCCTGATTTTAGGTTGAAAGTTTTCAGTTTTTGTCCATTTAGTAAGATGTTGGCTGTTGGTTTATGATATATAGCTTTTATCAGATTGAGGTAGAGACCATCTATTCCGATTTTCTGTAGGGTTTTTATCATGAATGGGTGTTGGATTTTGTCAAAAGCTTTTTCTGCATCTATTGAGATGATCATGTGGTTCTTGTCCTTGGCCCTGTTGATATGGTGGATTACATGTATTGATTTCCATATACTGAACCATCCCTGCATTCCTGGGATGAATCCCACTTAATCATGGTGTATAATCTTTCTGATAACTTGCTGTATTCTATTTGCCAGTATTTTATTGAGGATTTTTGCCTCTATGTTCATTAGGGAGATTGGCCTGTAATTTTCTTTTTTGGTTGGGTCTTTCTCTGGTTTTGGTCTTAGGGTAATACTTGCTTCCAGGAATGAGTTAGGGAGACTTGCTTCCCTTTCAATTTCATTGAAGAGTTTGAGGAGTGTTGGCATTAAGTCTTCCCTAAATTTCCTGTAGAATTCAGCAGTGAATCCATCAGGGCCCGGGCGTTTCTTTGTTGGTAGGGTCTTAATTACATTTTCAATTTCATAAGCTGATATTGGGTTATTCAGCAGCTTTACGTCTTCTTGATTCAGCTTTGGTAATTCATAGGTTTCTAGGAATCTGTCCATTTCTTCTGTGTTATCAAATCTATGTGAGTAAAGGTTTTCGAAGAAGGTGTTGCTGATCTTCTGTATTTCCACAGGGTCTGTAGTGATTTCACCCTTTTTATTTCTTATTGCATGAATCTGAGTTTTTTCTTTCCTCTTCTTGATAAGGTTGGCTAGGGGTTTATCAATTTTATTTACTCTTTCAAAGAACCACCTCTTTGATTCATTAATTCTTTGTATTGTTTTCTTAGTTTCAATTACATCAGTTTCTGCTCTAATCTTAATAATTTCCTCCCTTCTTTAGGCTTTGGACTTGTCTTGCTCTTCTTTTTCTAGAAGTTTGAGGTGCAGCATTAGGTTGTTTATGTGTGTTCTTTCCGTTTTTCTGATATGAGAGTTTAGTGCTATAAATTTCCCTCTGAGGACTGCTTTCATTTTATCCACAGGCTTCAGTAATTTGTATTTGCATTTTCATTCAATTGTAGATATTGTTTAATTTCTTCTTTAACTTCTTCTGTGACACATTGGTTATTTAGGAGAGTATTATTTAATTTCCATGTGTTTATGAGGTTATTGTACGTTTTTTTGTCATTCATTTCCACTTTTACTGCGCTATGCTCCGATAATAAGCATGGAATTATTTCAGTTCCTTTGCATTTACTTAAGCATGTTTTTTGGACCAGTATGTGATTTATTTTAGAGAGTGACCCACGTGTAGCTCTGAAGAATGTGTATTCTGATGTTGATGGGTGGAATACTCGGTATACATCTACTAGGTCCATTTGTTCACAAGTTTGATTCAGTTCTGTTATTTGTTTGCTATTTTTTGTTCAGTTGATCTGTCTCTCTGTGACAGTGTGGTGTTAAATTCCCCTTTTATAACTGCATTATTGTTTATTTGGTTTTTCATGTCTATTAAGAATTGTCTTACATAGTTGGGTGCTCCCACACTTGGTGTACATATATTTATCATTGTAATCTCTTCCTCTTGAAGTTTTCCCCTAACAGCTACATAGTGACCTTCTTTATCTCTTTTGATCATTTTTGGTTCAAAGTTCACATTGTCTGCAAACATAATAGCTACCCCTGATTTTTTCTGGGTTCCTGTTGCATGGAGTATTGTTTTCCAGCCTTTGATTTTTAGTCTGTGAGTTTCCTTTTGAATGAAATATGTTTCTTGCACACAGCATATTGTTGCATTTTGTTTCTTAACCCACTCAGTCAGTCTGTTTCTTTTTATTGGTGAGTTGAGACCATTTACATTGATTGATGTAACTGATATGTACTGGTTCATCCCTGTCATGATATCTTTTGGTTGTTGGTTTTCTACATTTTTTGTTTAATTATTTGCCCTGCTTAGTGGTTTCCTTTTGTTGTTGTTCTTAAGATTGTAGCTATCTTTGTCTCTTACTAGAGTGTCTTTAAGTACTCTTTGTAGTGTTGGTTTGGTGGCCATAAATTTCTTCAGTACTTCTTTGTCATGGAAGTATCTTACTTCTCCATCAATTTTTAAGGATAGTTTTGCAGGGTACATCAATCTGAGTTGAAAGTTGTTTTCCTTCTGGATTTGAAATACTTCACTCCAAGCTCTTCTTGACTTACAGGTTTGTGTTGAGAAGTCTGCCATGACTCTGATAGGCTTTCCTTCATAGGTGATCTGTTTCTTATCTCTGACAGCTTTTAGTATTTTGTTCTTGTGCTTTATTTCTGATACCCTTATTATTATATGTCTGGGTGAGGATTTATTTTGGTTGTGGTTAATTGAGGTTCTGTATGCCTCAGTTACCTGTATTTCAGATTCTCTTCCCATGTTTGGAAAGTTTTCTGCTATTATTTCTGCAAATAGTCTTCACAGGTCATTAGTATTGACCCCTACTTTTTCATTTATGCCTATTAATCTTATGTTATTTCTCTTGGCATCGTCTTGCAACTGTTGCATTGTTGTTTCTTGGTTCCTTACTATTTTTAAGAGATCTTTTTTTTCGTTGCCATGATCTCCCATGCTGTGTTCAAGATATGAGATTCTATCTCCAGCTTCATTTAAGCAGTTTTTCATACTTTCCATGGAGCTTTTCATTTCCTGCATTTCCCTTTGCATCTGTTTCATGCATTCTGTTTGTGTCTTATATTGTTCATTCAAAGTTCTGATCATTTTCTTAAGTTCTTCTATTTTTTTATGTTGCTCTTCTTTAGATACACACAACATTTCTTTAATAATGATTCTCATTTCATTTTTTAGCTGAGAGAATATTTCTGATTTGAATTTCTCTATAGCTTCATCAAGCTGCTTCTTTACTGCGTTTTCTATTATTTCAGAAAGTCCATTTGTGTGACTCCCACTGTCTTCCTTTTCAGTGTCTCTTGGGTTTGTTCTTAGTGGTCTGGGGGACTGAGACTGCCTCTTGGTCTTTTGTTCTGTCATTTTCTTCTAGAACCTATGTGGTTCTGTGTCCTGTGAGGCTGACCGGGTGCTCCCCGGAGGGTCAAGTTGAGTCTTGGGTCACGCTGAGTCACGGGACCCAGTAGAGCTGGATCCTGTGTGCAGCCAGTGAGAGCGGCCTCCCGGGGTGTGCAGGTGGAGCCTCTCCCTTAAATGGATGGGCGCCAAGGCCTCCTGGTCCCATGGAGCTAGGCAGAGTATACCCCAGAATATGATCTCCACAGTGTTTATTAATTTAACCTTGCAACACAGCTGGACGTGGTAGCGCATGCCTTTAATCCCAGGACTCAGGAGGCTGAGGTAGGAGGATCATTGTGAGTTCGAGGCCGGCCTGGCCTACAACGCGAGCTCAAGGCTGGCCTGAGCTACACAGTGCGACCCTGCCTCAGAAAACCAGGGCCAGGAGTTTGGCTCAGTGACTTAAGTGCCTGTCTGACAGGCACGAGGTTGTGGGTTCAATCCCTGGTGCCACAAAAAGAAAATATAATAATAATAATAATTTAATCTTGCAGTTATCTCCACAGTGTTTATTATTTCTCCCTTTAAACATTTATTGGAAATTGGCATCTCATTGTAATTGATATTAATAAAATGCATGATTTCTTTTATTTTTAGAATTTTTGTAACACATTCTGCACTTAAATTTTGAATAAGTCACACTCATACATCAAAAAAAGTCTTTTTCTACAAGTTACGCTTTTACAATATATCTTAGATTGTTTGTATTCCTATATTTTAAAAGATGCCACACTTTGTTTGCTGAAGTGCTTATTTTCCAGTTAAATTTTATGCCAGAAGATTTATTTTATACCAATAATTTTCTTTGTATTTCTTACCTAGAGGTACTGTATGATTCATTTCCTTCCTTTTCAGGTAACTGAATTAAAAATATAATAGATAAAACATAATTCAATTCATTTTTCCTTATGTCTCTTTTAGAGCAGTTTTTATTTAATTTTTAATTATTAATCCATGGCAAATTTATTTATGCTTTTAATTCTCCAATCATTGGATAATGTGCATTTTAAATATTCATCTGATAAAATAAAGTCTGGGTATATATACATAAATAAATGTGTGTATGTTTTGGATTATTCAGCAATTGATCATTGGTTAAGGGTTGAAGAGGGTATAATTGATCTTGCATTGTAAAAGTAATTACTAAAATTTCATTGTGGGTCACTGTCTGCTTCCTGTATTGGAAAGTTGTCTGACTATATGAGTCATACAGTTGAACAGCATTTCTTTCCCAATTCTGCCTGCCCTAATTCCACCATTCCTTAAGATAAAGCTTACATATTATCTTCTGATAAAACCATCTCATTTTGGATAAAACCTTGTCCTTCCATTTGCTCCATTCCCAGATCTCCTCGTTCATCCATCCTTTATGTCACCTGTACTGATCTGAATTGTCATATAATTATTTGTGGACATGATGAATTTCCCCCACAAGATTACTAAACTTCTTCAGCAATGTAACCATCACTAGTCTACTATGTGATCTCTCAAATCATCTGTTATATTATCTTGCAAATATTTGTCACTTAGTGATGCATATTACTGAAAGAATAGATGTTCAAAGCATTTGAGTTAGAGTTTATAAGTTAATGAACTGGCATTTGTAAATGCTTTCAAAATAAAAAACCTGACATCTCTAATTACCCTTGTAACAATTATCCTGGTGCATGTTAATTGTCCAGGTGAGGATAATCTACATAAACGCTGGAGCTCTGTGGGCCATTGTCATTATGATCCATGTGAATGAGTATTTTTCTGATTCTGAAAGTTGCGAAGAATATTATAGAATTGTATACTGTCTTGAAGAGTATCACAGGAATTTTAGAATATATGTCATGTAAAAAATATCCCAAAATAATCCTCTACATGCCTCTTCACAAAGTTTTCTGATCTATATCTTTAAGAATCTTTCATACTTTTATCTGATGAACAACTTAGGTCCAGGTAGCTCTGTGAAAATTCTTACTTATGTGAAAAAAATCTCTCTGGAATTGTGCCAGATACCACTTGCACTGTGATAATATGATTTCCTCACTTATTTATACCTTTTCTGAATCATAATACATGCATACAGGACTCCTTACACCTGACTCTAAACCATTCGTAATCCCCGGGTTGTGTAATATTTTGGCTTGACACTTTTCTTTTAAAAATTGATGTCTGCTGCAATTCTGATGAAGAAGACTCTACACTTAATTAGAAAAGAAAGTTGATTATGAACAATATTAAACAAAATTATTTTCCAAGGCAACATTCTAGATTTACTTTCTTAGTCTTATCAGGAACAGCTATTCATTCCTTTATATTTGGTATTTGAGGGCTTACTGCATACAGGCAACTATGTTAGATGCTGAAAATAAATAAAAGACATTTCTCCTGTTTTTAAGAAAGTTAAATTCCAAGTATACAAGCAAAACGAATGAGATTTGTTTAGTGGTTAAAGAGAATTGAACCCAACAGACAATCATTTAGATAAATACTATACTTTTAGGAAAATGAACGGAGGCTTGTATGGAAATAAACATGAGTGAACTATCCAATGTATGCCAAATCAAAAGAAATCATTCCTAAGGAATTTCATTCACTTGCTTAACCAGTTATTATTATTACATGTGTGATACTAGGTATCACGTAAAGAATTGAATTTTATCCTCAGGGAAATATAAAATGATTAATGTCTTTTAGGTTGATATGTGGCATTCTTAGTTTGATATTTGAGAAAGATCAATCTGAATAAGGCAGAAAAAATGGCAAAACAGATATAAAAATTAGTTAGGAGACATTGTTGGTAATTAAGCTGAGGGATGGTAATCTAACATTGGTGAATTGGCATAACTGGTAAGATGAAGTGGTTGGGTCTCATACGTGAAGAGGAGAAAAATCAGAAATATTCACCATTTTCTGGTAAATTTTACTGAGATAATCAGAGTATGGCAACTAATCAACTTAGTTTTAGACTTGTTGAAATGCCAATAAGACCCTCTTTGTAGGGAGAGTCAATTAACATTTGGCTATAAAGTTAGATCATCTTTGGGATTCAGCAATATATAGATATGGTATAACAGGTACTGTTGACTATTAACTAAAAATTCATTTCTGTTTCTTCTCAGCTACATTTATCAGAAGCAAAACCATGTGACTAGATTTGTAAAATATTAGAAAAGTATATGTCATTCCTGAACTAAGATTTTATAAAACTTAGTTGAGTCTGCATATTCTCTTTACATTATCTTCAGCTGGATAGAAGAAGAAAATTACAAGGTCCTAGGGAAACTGCATTGACAAATATAAAGAATCTTGAATTCTTGAATCTCTATGTAGGAAAAAATCCACTGACTTACCAAAAGGACTCACCTGGGCCGTTACATGAGGAATAAACTCTACTCTATCTGAATTCTGCCTTTTATGGTCCACTCATTACGGGATTTTAGTCTACTTTAATAAACATAGACAGTGACTGAACAGAAGTTGGTAAGATGCCAGAGAAGTGCCTAAGGTAGTGAGAGAAACTGAAGAAATGCCTGAGAAAATTTATATTTGGGATATGGCATGAGAACGATTAATCTTTGAAGGTAATACAAGGAGCACTAGAGAGATAAAATCAGAAGAGCATTAATTTT
>RJWM01010896.1:0-17357 GCA_004363535.1 Dasyprocta punctata
TGAAAAAGAGCTATCATAATCCAAATATCAAATATTGTAATCCAAATATTGTATATTGTAATCAAAATGTTGTAATTCCCTTTCCAGTCCTCCTCACAATCTGGAAAGTTGTATTTGCAATCTCATTGGAATGTTATTGGAATCCCAGCAAGTTAATTTCAGTCTACCACCTGCAATGCAACCCATGGCGAAAGCAAAGACACTAAGACATATTCAAAGTTATAGGCAGTCAAGGGGTCTGCAGTTTGATCCAAGTGAGGATATGTGGACAAAGGCCTTGATCCAAGGCCTCTTCCAGAATTTATTATCTCATAAAGAAGGGAATAGTTCAAGGACGAGTGACACTGGGGATGGCAGGAACTACATTAGTAACTTGAGCTAGTTAGTCAGGTGGGGAGAAAAGCATCTTTGCAATAGGCAGGAAGAATGATATGCAGAAGGACCAGTCTACATAACTCAATTAGGGTACAATTTGAATGGTTTTAGGAAGTCGTTGCTTTAGTTTCTGATATGCAAACTTTCATATCCTGGGAAGTCGTAACTTCTTTTCATTAGGCTCAATCCCAATTGACATTCCTGGAGGTAGCTGGCTCTGCCATCCCACTCTGCTCAATCTCTTACAGAAAGCTTGATGCGAGTAAACAGGAAACTGTCAGACTGCCCTCCAGGATTACATATCAGTACCTCAACTAGACTTATTTGTATTGTTTATAACCAATTGAAGGGAGAAGGAAATACCGTAACCAGCTTTGTACATATTAGTGTATGGAAACAAGACTCCATTTAACTAATGCTGAAGCAATTGTTCCACATTCAAGGGGAGCTGCACAATTTGTCTCCTAAAAGAAACCAATAGCTCAATTTGTCAAGCAGCTGACTTATTGGTCCTGGCATAGTGCCGTGTTAGGGGTCAGTGTTGATCTGTATTGCTGGGATTTTGGATCTTTGGGGTGGCACAAATTCAGGTCAACCTTGTATGTGGGAGCCTGTGATTTTCACAGCATTCTTCTCAAACATCATGGATGCTCTATGTACATATTCATTGTGTCAGAGCGGGATGACTTGTGACAGAGACTGACTGGCACCAACTACTCAGTCATTTTGTCTATTTGGTTGTATTCAGTGTTTCTTCCATGATGAATATTCTCAGATAGATATTATCTTGCAGTACACAGGACTGTATACCTGGGGCTCTCTCTGATAGGTACATCTATACAGCTCCTCTCAGTCCCCTATCTGTATTGGACCTCGTGCTAGATTGCTGACCAACAAGCCAAGCCATTCACTTCTGCATGAAAGTCTGTGTATATTTATAGGTCACCTTGAATTCCTCAAAATTAGGTAGCCAAAGATATTGCCCATATATCTGATATTTGGAAGGATTTTCTTTCTTAATGTCTTTCAATGTGACCTACAGGTAGGGCTACTTAAGAGCAGCAGTATATTTTTGGTTTATACCCTCATACCAAATCAACCATTTTTAAATCTTTTGCTTTTTCTGTCAGCTGTCCTCAAGAGACCCACATATTTGTCTATTAAGGTGAATTATAGGAGGGGCAGAGATTGCAGTAGGTGACACAGAGATTAGGGCTGCCATACTTATACTCTTTGACCTTGGCTCAGGACCAGAAATTGAGTAGGGATCATAAATTTTAGTGAGCAGCTCTCTCCATGTTCTAGTCGTTCCCTTTATTTCTTTTAGTTTTATAGATAGGAGTATGTACTTGCTGGCTTTTACTCTATCTTGTTCCCATAGAATCTACATATTATTAGACATCTTTGTAGCTCTCTGTAGGTCAGGCTTCCCTATTTAACACTTAACCATGGCAATTATTATGATCATTTTATCCACTTGCTTTTGGCTATTAAGCACCACCAACTGGCTTCCATTATTCAATGCCCTATCATCCTGATTGCTGTCAGAAACAGTTCCATTAACAGCATCTCTACCTGCTGCCTGGACTATAGAAAACTCACTCCTCCATGCTTCTGAGTGAGGTGAGTGTCCTCTGGGTCCTCACACTGTTCGTAGTAAGCCTATGGGGTTTCTACTCTTAAATAGTCTATTTTCTTTAGTTTGCCTACTTTCATGAGCTTCCTGTTAAATTAGTGCTACAAGACAAATTTCTTTGCATTGTCTTCAAAGGGTTCAATGGTCTGGAGTGCTACAGTTTAAGAGGAAAGAGTAGGCCTAGAGGTTGTAGGATGGCCTAGGGGCTTCAAAGTTCTTGGGTGCATTGACCCAGTTATCCTATTCCACACTTTGCTCTCTGCCTTTTTAATGAAGCCTCTGGCCTCGGCATAACAGCCTTTCTGAATTTAATCATTTAATGATCTTTAGAGCTCTGAGACTGGTCCCCAGTTTCTTCTGTCCTCTAACTACAGAGATGAAAGTCCTTTAAAGCATAACTGAGCCTGTATGATTTTTCCAAATTTACCTTACATTAGTCATTAGTCACTCTAGTGGTTTTAAATATAGCAAATTTTGATGTACCAGCAACCTTAGTGACTGGCTTGTAACAAATAGAATATTGTTGAATTAATGTGGTGTGGCATCAAGTAATAAAAGGTAACACAACTTCCAGAAGATTCTTTTTTCATTCTAGGGACCGCTTCTCTAGGATCCAAGCTACCAAAGTGTGAGAAACCCAAGCAGCCACTGATGTAGTTGACAGCCAGCTTCAATCACCAGACTTGTGAGGGAATGAAATTTCATGTGGTTCCAGCCTCTATGATTTCAGTCACTCCATCTGATCCTTAGTAGAAAAAAAGATGAAGTATTGTCACTCTCTCCCATCTATCTACAGCTATATGAACAAAATAACTGTCATTGTTGCCTGTAAGCTTTGAGTTAGTTTGTCACAATGTGATAGAACGTTTGCTCTTAACTTTCAATCCTTTCTCAAATGCATCAGTAACACTGAGGAACCAACAGCCAGCTTTACAGTTTTCATAATTAGTACTTCTGTAGTATTTTCTGAATCCACAGATACTTTATGAGCTGGTGCCTCCTCTTTCAGTGATTTCCCTTCCCAAAACTCCATCGCTGAAAGCCCTAACAACTGCAGAGCCATAGCAGATAGCATGTCAAGGGCCACCGGGAGTCCTCAGTGTCAACCAGCCAGGGGATGATGCAGTTCTATAATTTCACTTTAAATTCTGCTTCAAAGGATCACTTTGTCATCTTTTGTCACAGGTCCCTGGAGACAGACTTTGTCTGAGAAGAAATTTTGTCTGTAGGAAGTTGTTCTAAAAAATAATGTATGTACTGAAAAGACAGAATAAAAATTGGATAGAAATACAAGATCAACTGTGATACAGATTCACATTAGGTCTCAGCAAATGGCATGGAATATGCTGCAGCTGGGATGGCTATTTAGGATTGGCTCAAAGTAAGATAGGAGGCTAGACCTTTGACTCTTGTATCAACATAGGCAGAATGTATAACCTTGGGAGAGACTTTGCTCAGATTACAACCCCAGATTGGGGCGTAGTAGTAGCTTACAGAAGCCAACACTTCTAGGCCATAGGTGAGTAAGTCCCAGAATAAATGCTGTAGGAAGGACCCGCGTGCTGCATCACAAAACTTACTACAAGGATATTGTCACCTGGTTAGCAATGGTGATGGGGTCAAAATCATGACTAGAGGAAGGTAAGGAATTTTCAGGACTGGATGAAAGGAGTTAGTGAATTGCTTTACATTCTTTACATGGTCAGTTCATTCTAAATCATGAAACCTGATGTAGCTATACCACACAGAGATCAAACAAATATATTTCATTTTACATCAGCAAATGGATCCTCATGCACACACACACACACACACACACACACTCATAGTTTTAAATTATTCAGTTTTGTGTTCTGGCAATACACAATTGCTCTGCGAGCATGCCCTAGAATCATTTGCTGCATCACTTTTAGAATCAACTTCTTAAGGAAATTTCCTTTAATATATTTACTGACTTTCCTTTAGTTCAGCACAACCCATTAATTCTTTTTTATCCTACACAAATGTCTCCAACATTTTCACATTCCCTTAAAATATTTATCTTGAGTCAGTTTCACATTTTGCTTGATTCATCTCTTCTCGCTTCAAGAAGAAATTTCCTTTGATGTCAATGCAAAATAATTTCTTGAAAGGCAACATGTGGTTATTTAAGAAGATAAGAAGACACTGGTTAGATCTCTCAGGCTGTCAAGTGTTTCATTCTTTTAAACTTACTCCCAGTAAGTTCCTTTAGATCCCACATAGATATGTTTTGCTTTTTTTATGGAAGGAGAACGTTTATCTGCTTCTTTAAAAAATTATTCTCATTGTATCATTTCATGTCCCCAAGTATCTGCAAAAAATATATTTGCTCAAAGGCAATCTTCTGTCACACTGCTTCCAATTTAAAGAGAAAACACATGGTACACTCTATCGCCTGTTTTTGAAATGCCTGCTTTTTATCCCTTTTATTTTTAGCAAAGTTTTTATTCTTTAATAGCTTCCTCAAATACCTCCTTCTCTTGTAAACTCTTACAAAACTGTCTTAAAGGATGAATTATGGTTGCCACTGAAGATTTATCCCTAGTGGACTAACATGATCACATTTTCATGCTGTATTTCTATGGAAAGAGTTAAATACTAAATAAAGTATTATATTACCTAAAGGTAAACGAAAAGATATTGGATCAGCAAGTGAAAAACAAGAGTACTATTTGTAACAAATAAAATGTAAGAATTGAAATTCTTAATAGGTAAGTAGTTCTTAAAATTTATTAAGAAAAGCACCAATCTTCCAACAGAGGTAAAGGATACATATTGGGCCCTCATAAAACATGAACTATGATTCCATAGGAGGTGGAATTAAAGGGTTATTTTAAATTTCTTCTGTATCTACTTCTGTACTTTACAAATTATGTAAAGATCACTTTGATAAGGATGAGGATGGACTTGAGGAGTGTTGGAGGGAGTGGGTCATATTGTGATGTTTAAGATTCTAAAAAGAGGCCATGGCTTTAGAATGAAGGAAGAGAACCAAATTGAAGAAATATTTAGAAAGGAAAGAAGACCAGTGATTAACAATATTCTGGAATTGTATATATGGATTTGGAGTTTGGAAAAAGGTTGTAGTTTTAACAGTACTGTTGTTTCCTTAGCCATCTTACAATTATCTATCTACATAGGAGATACATCCAGATTCCAGATCATTTTTAGGACTGATTGAGAGTTAAGTGATCAAAAAAAAAAAAAAAAAGCAGATGTGAATAATGTGAATATATCAGTGCTTCCCATGTGATGTCAAGAGATGTTACAAGATGAATGCCTTCTCAGGTTAGGAAATTTGGGAAACAATAAATTAACAAACTTATGTAGATGTATTTTAGGCATAGAGATTCTCATAGCTTTTAACAGACTGAAGTGCATTATGAATCAATAGTATTAAAATATAATGTTCATTATGTATTTACCAAAACTGCTTGACAATGTGCCACTCTTCTCTGGAACGAAAGTTCTGTGGTAGCAAGTGGAACCCAAGATCAAATGTTTGTAAAAGTATTTTAAATACAAAATGTGCTTTGGGACTAAAGCAAAAGAAAAAGGGAAAAAGAATAGAAGGGAAAGAGGAAGGAAGAAAGGAAGCAAAGGGGGGAAAGAGAGGGGGGAAGGACTATTTAAAATAGCATATGTGGTAACAACACGTTTACATGGTTTATGTCAGCATAAGTAAGGTGGTCAAGGATAAAGCATAGAAACACAGATAAAAGAATGGCTAATGATCCATTAAGGAAAAAATCAAAGTGGCTTCCCCCATGGACTTGCCCTGTCTAATATCTGAAAATGTGGTCCTATGAAGGTGGATGCTTTGGGGTCAGTGTGTAGCAATGTTTCTCTTTATAACTAATAAGTTAACATCTGCTTACACCGCAGGATGAAGTACTCTGCATGACTGAGTCACTTGACTCTGATGACTAGTGGGGGACTAAAAACTGAGTTTCTGGGTTTGGAAAATTGAGAGTCAAACAAGCACAGCCATTCAATAAATCAACCCACCATCCTCTCCCTTGATGTCAGTAACTTTTGGGGGTTGAGCTTTCTCATTTTGATATCCCCACTTTATGAAAAGGGGACAGACACATAATTGGTACTGGGAAAACACAACTTTTCATTTGCCGTGGGAGACAGTAGCAAAAATCTTCGTAGTCTTAACTTTTCAAGTCCTGTGACAAAGGGCCCAGGGATAGGTCAAGCTGTGAAGCACATGATTCAGTCATTTCTTTCTCTCTTAGTGTTTCTTGGCTATGTTCAGGAAAGCTGTGTTCCTATGTCTGAGGTATATCTGAGTCATGGTGTGGGTTCTAAATAAGTATGGAAGCTGTGCTTCAATGTTAAACTTGCCTTTGATTCTTTCGAGTATTTTTCACTTGGTCAACAAATACATACGGTCAATGAGAAGCTGAATTACCATCATGTGGCTTTTAATTTAGGCATTGTCTCCAGAATGGATGATGAATGTGTCATTTTTGTTCTTGCTGTAATCCTTGTAATAAGAGTGGATTCCTGTATTTCTGTTTTGCATCCTCATATTCTCTGTCACGAGGAGAAATGGCAATTTGTTACATGACTGGCTATCCACATTTAATAGGCCTATAAACAGGATATTCCACTTGGTAAATGTTTCCTTCTTCCAGTGACTGTCTATTTCACACCATCCCCATGCAAGGAGAATGAAAGAAGAAGGGAGCTAGGTAGTTTGGGAATGGACAATCCATTAAATATGAGAAACCTGAGGTCAATGCATTGTAGTTTATTACCACCATATCTCATAGAATATGTGAGCCATTAAAATTCCAATACTGTACAACATTACTGTGATAAACATTGTAATGCAAATGAGCAATAACAATAAATAAATCTATCCTAATGGCACAAGTGATAACATGAACAAGAAGAGGAATAAGCAAAGCCTGTTCCTCTTAGAACATTAAAATGAGAATCTTATGTTTCTATTCTGAAACCCAAGACTCTAGCTATATATCATGAAGTATAAAAATAATACCAAGATGACAAATAATCTCATATTTTAGTGGACAATTAAATGTCCATGAAAGGCTATTATTAATCATCTTTAACACTATATCAAGATAACCATTTGTAGCCTGGTTTTGCTCATTTTAAATGTGGCTGTGTTATTGCTTTTGTTTGTGATATAATAATAGTAAAAATTTGTGTTGTGTCTACTATAGCTATTAAGAGTTCATGCAACATTGACCAGGAGCCCAGTTCTGTACTCATTTTTAATTAATTAATTTATTTATTTTGAGACAGGGCCTCACTATATTGGTTTAAGCTGGTCTTGAACTTACTGTGTATCCCAGACTGGCTTCAAACTCACAACAATCCTGCCTCAGTCTCTGGAGTGCTGGAGTTACAGGTGTGCACCACAGCACTTGACCAGTTCTGTATTCTTCCATGGTACAGTCCTTGCAATGCTTTCTGAATCTGTTTCCTCATATGAAAAATGGGATAAACAATATGCCTACTGCAAATGATTGCTTTAAAATTAAATATCGGAAATAGACCATAACGCTGTCTGCAATTATTATTTGTAATAACAGTCTTAATAATAAAAATGCATTCACAACTTTGAAACCTTTCAGGAAATTTAAAGGCAGTTTTATATGCTCAAAGACTATACAAACAAAGGCAAGTTCTATCCTTCACACCAGTATCATCTCATGAAGCATTTTGACTATCTTAACTTGTCTGGGAAGGTAGAATTAACTTCAGCATATCTCCAAGGAATTGTGTTATAAATGGGTAAGTGGAATCCTAGGCAAACTTTTAGAGCTTGGTTGAAGAAAATTCCCAAGGAGACAATTGATTGGGCAATGTGCTAACCTTTAAAGCTTGGTGGTGGCAAGTGGGAAATATGGTCACTGTTGCATTAGTCAGTTTTTCTGTTGCTGGGAAAAATATCTGACACTTATAATTTAAAGAAAGAGAGGCTAACTTGGCTTGTGATTTCAGAGAGTTCAGTCTATGGTTGGGTGGCTGCAAAGCAAAAATGTCATGGTGGAAAGGCTAGGTGAAGGAATGCTGCTAACTTTATGAAGGTAAGGAGACAGAGTAAGGGAATAACATCAGAGAGGAAGGGAACAGAAACCATATATAAGACCCAAAGTCACTTCTTTATCACTCACTTGGACATACCCAGAATTGTGCTTTATTAATCTCCTATGTTTCTCTCAAGTCAAATTTAGCAATTCTGTTCTAGAAAGTATCTTCCCCAGTGGTCCTACTGGAGAAGAAAACTTCCTAACCATAACCTAACTTCTGTTAATTCTAGCTTCTCTTCTTTTATACTCCTTTCTTCAGACACTTAAAAGATCACTTTGCAAGTACACAACAAAATATATTTTTCTTTTACGTCATACAATTATTTGTTTATTATGTTTGCCTTGACTTTGGAACTTATTTCCTCGTTCTGCTGTCCAAAACTTATACAGATTGAGAGAAAAAAATTATCTGTGTACTCAGAAATATTAAAAAAGTCCATATTAACATGATTCCACCATGGTAGAAAATACTTATACCTTCAATACAAGTTTAAAAAAGAAGACAGCAATATTCTCTCTAATGCATGTCTGATGTTTTGATATATTGGCAATTCCTTGTAGCAAAAGTTTAAAATAAATTTTGCCCCTATATAAGAGTAACACATGTTCATTGTTTTCTTATTTGAATCTCCCCCAAAGCTGCTTCTGATATAAAGATTCAGATGCAAGGTGTTCATTTAAGGAATGATTCCAGAAAGTTGGAGTGGTCCTGGGTGGGTAAGAAAAGACAGCCAAGGAAGGAAAGGAAGCTCATTATGAGTAGGTTAATGCTATGGCTAACCAACCTTGGGAATTTCAGAGGGAATTCTCTGATAGGTGGTATCATGCTTCAAAATCCTTCTCTGGAGGGACAAATAATGTGGAGACTTTATCCACTAATGAATATTCCCCTCTAGCTAGTAGAACTCTTAGAACATGAACTTTCCAGAAGTTCTGATCTATCTCATGCAGGCCAAGGACATTCTCCTGGCAGAGGCATGAGGCAGGAAGCAATGATTGTGTTCTAAAACTGTTTATTGAAACTGCAGGTGACTCCATTTGTGGCCAAGCAATCACCTCACAGCATCTGCTACATTTATAAAAGCAAACAGAGCACCATAATTTAACCACGCAAAGATCATTACTGCTCACATTTCTGGGATGCCCTTCTAGGAATGTCTTAAAACATAAAGTGAAATGATGAATCCAATTGTTTGCCACTAGCCTTTTCCCCACAGTAACGCCTGTGACTAATAAGTGTGTGCTATTCTTAGATTATATGATGGAACCAGCACTGGAGATTTAGCTCAAAAGCCTAAGGGCCTGTCTGGCAGGCACGAGGTTGTGAGTTCAATTCCCTGTACCAAAAAAAAAAAAAAAAAAAGGAATTCTATCATTCAGAGTTCAAGTTTATAGAACTGAACTTTTTCTAGGTTTTTAAAAAGAAAATATATTTAAAACAGGAAATAAGGTGCTTATAGAATTATTGAAGTTATGTGAGTAATGGGTTCTACCCTGGACCTCCAGGAAAAGCTCCCAGAATCACCACAGAACTGGCCCAACAATGGAACTATTATGTCTCCTTCAATCAGGAAAATGGGAAATTAGGAAGATACCACTGAATCTTCAGGAATATACCCAACTAGAGGCAATCCAGATATTAAGAAGATGCTGAAATCACAATGAAGTCTCACCACATCTGCCAGACACACGAGATTAAAAATAGATGGAGCTAAAGACCAGTCCCCTGTCCCATAAAACTGGCAAATGAGTTTACTTGAGAACACTGTCCATCACCATGCCTGTATCTACAAATTTGAGCACTAAACATATCCCTGAACTTAGTGTCTCATCACATTTATTGTCAAGCTCCATAAATGCATCTGATTGGTAGCCACCAGACCCTAGCAGCAAGGAAGCCTGGGAAACACAGCCTTTAAATTTAACATTTTACAGTACAGGAAATTGCAATAGATGGATGCTCCAATGCTGGACGCTAAGCAAAATTTTCAGTTATTTTCTCTTCAAAGTGAATACATCTATATTCATTCAACCACACACTCTTAATTACACTAATGATCAAAGGTATAGTTTAGATTTAAGCACATCTGGCATAAAGCCTTAGGGCGATGTAAAGTTAATTGGCCCCTAAATTGATCAAAATTGTACCTTTAGAATCACTCATGACACTAAACATATTCATATACTTTGGTATAAAAACCCTAATTTCTAAAGTCATACAGCTAGGCTTATGGAATTGAACTCAAATTAATTCATTTAAATGAATAGCTAGAAGGATATTTGAGGAATCAGGATGAATAACCAAGTTCTCAGAAGACTACAGAGATGGGCCAATATTGTATGTTTTCTTTTTTTTTTATTTTAAAGAGGATAAAACCAAAGAAAATAAAACAGACTAACACCAATCAAAATAAACCTGTGTAAGTGACACAGGACTTCAAGACCTTATGAAACCAACAATAGTTACCTTAATGCCTTTTGTTGTCTTCAGAATAGCTGCAGATACATTCAAAATTGAACAGAACAAAATAGAATAGAAACAATAAAAACAAAACAATGAATGTAATAAAGGACTTCAAAACAAGTCCATAGTAAATCCAAAATGACTTCCATAATGTCTTGCAAACTTTCAAATAGATGCTCATGTCATCAGATTTAACATAATCAAACAATGAAAATTACATGGTTACCCTGGTGGGTCTGCTTCCTGGTGAGGCCTGGTTCTCTCCCTCCACAGGCTACAAATGGTGCTGACTCACAGAGAGAAGCTTGGGTGTGGCTGTCCCTACTCCAGCAGCAGCCTGCACATGGCACTTGTACGTGTTTTCAAAAATGCAACATCGCTAGATTCTAGGAATTATTCTTGCAAATGGAAATCAAGCCCAACAAGGTTGTACCAGAAAAGGAATTTGTCATGTATTCTTGCTCTCATTGGTTCTATCTTACCTCACTTCTGCCTGTCTGTGTACCATTTTAATCTTCTCACTTGTGTTCATTTCTGAGGACTGCTATAACGAATTACCATAAACTAGGCAGTTTAAGACACTATGAACTTACTCTCTTTCAGTTCTTGAGACCAGAAGTCTGAAGTGACAGTGTTGGAAAAAGTGGTTCCTTTTGGAGTTTCTGAGGGGAAAAGCATCCCATTTCCCTCTTATAATTTCGAGCAATTCTTGTCATTCTTTGGCCTATAGATGCCTTGCTTCGATTTGTCTACCTTAATGCCCCTTCTCCCTCTCTGTTTTCTCCACTTGTCTTCTAAGAACACTTATTACTGAATGTAGTGCTTAATTTAATTCATGATGATCTTACCTCAAAATCCTTAACTTCACTATAACTTCACAGAGCCATATTCCAGATAATGTCACACTCACCAGTTGTGGACATGTCTTGTGGGAAGACTTGCAGTCAATCCACTATATACTAAAGATGGTTTCCTATGCATACTCATGGAATATTATTCCTTATAATTTGAATTAACATGTAATTTTTGGGTAATCATAGTCAAAACAAACTGTATAATTAAAGAACTTGTTATCCCTATATCTGTATGATTCTGTTGGTAATTATATTTATTACAGTTCTAAAGTAATTTGTAATCTCTAATTAGTGCTACCTCCATGAAAATTCCAAGATATTTTTCTGAAATAGTTTATTTGCATGAGTTATTTTATAAACTTTTTACTGTAGAAATTTTCTAACATAAACAGAAATACAGAAAATAATACAAAGAAATCTGTCTTGTGTACTTAGCACTCAGTTATTAAAATTATTAATGTAAAGCTGTTATAATTTGTGTCTGGATGTTCCCCACAAAGCCTCATGTGGTCTTGGGGGTATGGGCTTTTCAAAGGTAGCTGAATCTAGAGATTGATTCATGGTCTAATGCTGGGAGTAAGGATTTCGGTGTTACACTTGCCCTAGGGCAGGTAGCCTGTATACAATGTAAGGGACAGGAAGAGGGTTGCACTCCACTCCTCTCTTCTTGCTTTTGCTGCTTCCTGCCACCATAAATATTTGCCCCTCTGCAGTGTGCCACTCTCCCTTGGAGCCAGCCATTTATGGACTGAAACCTCTACAAACTGTGAGCTAAATAAATCTTTTCCCCTTCAATTTGTGGGTAATGGGTATTTTGTCTCAGCAATGAGAAAAGTAACTATGACAAGAGCTAATCTCGTTTCCTCTTTATCTTTCATTGTGCCTTATCACTGGAACAACATATAGTCAATCCTAGCCTGTAAAGTTAGTGGGATAGAGATGGGCATTCTAACAAATAATATTGGAGCAATTAAGTATCAATATGGAAAAAGATAATGTTGAACTTGTACCTCACACAACTAACCTAGATAAAATCCAAATTAATCAAATGCATGAGTAGAAGAAATGAAACCATAAAAGACCTGGAAAGAATTCTAAGTTAATTTGAAGGTTTGGGGCTGCAAATTTCATGTAAAATCTGGAGGTCATATCAAAACAAAAATGTTGACAATAAAAATAAAAAAAATTCTTCAAAACAAAAGTGAAGTCTAAGGAATAAAAAAGTTTGATTTTTGTCCTAATGAATAGAACAATATATGTGGAATCATACCTTTGTGATAGAAAAAAAGCAAAACAAAAGTATCCAAATTTACATAAAGAAATCTTGGATAAATTTTAAATACAATGAACACAATAAAATATTTAGTAGAGAAGGCAGAAAAATTGAAACAAGATTTTCAGAATATAAATTTTTGTGGCATTTTTGCTTCTTTAGGCATGTGAATATAATATCTACTTAGTAACACAAATTATGTAATAGCTAAATCTTGAAAACAACCCAAATGCTCATCAACCAAGGAATGGATAAAAAAGTTGTGGCATTTTTATGCAATGGAGTACTACTCAGCTGCTATAAAGAAGGACAAACTTGAGACATGTATAGGGAAACAGATGCAATTTCAGATCATATTCATAAGTGAAATAGATCAGACTTGCATGTGTAAACATTGTATTGTCTCCCTAGTGTAAGAAGCTGATAAAATAAATAAGATTCAAAATGTACAATAGATGTTGTGAAAGAGGAAGAAACTGCTCAAAAGGAAAGAGAAACTGGGATGGAGAAAGGAGAAAAGAAGGAAGGGAAAGGAAAAATAAATAAATAAATAAATAAATAAATAAACTAACAAAATAGTAAAGACAGTTATTCTACTAATTGCTATTTGTTACTCGGGGTCAGGGCAGCATCACTCCGGGGTGCACTCCGCCTAGCTGCCTGGGACTGGGAGGCCACGGCCCCCACCCAGTTAAGGCAGAGGCTCCACCGGCATACCCCGGGAGGCTGCCCTCCCTTGCTGCATGCAGGACCCAGCCCTACCAGGTCCCGCAATTCAGCACGACCCAAGAATCAGCGCAAACCTCAGGGGAATGCCCGGCCAGCCTCGCAGGACACAGAGGTACACAGCCCAGCCCAGATCAGCCCAGGACCCCAGAGCTGCTCACCAGGCACTGAACAACAGAGCTGCGGGGACTTGGAGAGCTTGGGCTCCCCACACCAGAATGCGGAGCGCGCGTGAGCTCCATACTTCAGTGGAGCAGCTTGTGCGTGTACCATCCCAGAGCTCACATGCAGATCCCCGCTCAGCCAGATTGGTCGCAGCACTGTAGGCCTGGGACTCGCCCGGGCTTGCCCCGGAGCAACTGTAGTTCCGAACTTGCAGACAGACCCAGGGTCAGGGCAGCATCACTTCGGGGTGCACTCCACCTAGCTGCCTAGGACCAGGAGGACTTGGCCCCCACCCAGTTAAGGCAGAGGCTCCACCCGTATGCCCTGGGAGGCCACCGTCCCTTGCTGCACACAGGACCCAGCCCTACCGGGTCCCACAATTCAGCACGGCCCAAGAATCAGCACAAACCTCAGAGGAACACCCAGCCAGCCATGCAGGACACAGAGCCACATAGGTTCTAGAAGAAAATGACAAAACAAAAGACCAAGAGGCAGTCTCAGTCCCCCAGCCCACAAAGAACAAACCCAAGAGACACTGAAATGGAAGATGGTGGGAGTCACACAAATGGACTTTCTGAAATGATAGAAAATGCAATAAAGAAACAGCTTGATGAAGCTATAGAGAAATTCAAATCAGAAATATTCTCTCAGCTAAAAAATGAAATGAGAATCATTATTAAAGAAATGTTCTGTGTATCTAAAGAAGAGCAAGATAAAAAAATAGAAGAACTTAAGAAAATGATCGAAACCCTGAATGAACAATATAAGACACAAACAGAATGCATGAAACAGATGCAGAGGGAAATGCAGGAAATGAAAAACTCCATGGAAAGTTTTAAAAATTGCCTGAATGAAGCTGAAGATAGAATCTCAGATCTTGAAGACAGCATGGGAGACCATGGCCATGAAAGAAAAGATCTCCTAAAAATAGTAAGGAACCAAGAAACAACAATTCAACAGCTGCAAGATGATGCCAAGAGAAATAACATAAGATTAATAGGCATAAATGAAAAAGCAGGGGTCAATACTAATGACCTGCGAAGACTATTCACAGAAATAATAGCAGAAAACTTTCCAAACATGGAAAGAGAATCTGAAATACAGGTAACTGAGGCATACAGAACCCCAATTAACCACAACCAAAATAAATCCTCACCCAGACATATAATAATAAGGGTATCAGAAATACAGCACAAGAACAAAATACTAAAAGCTGTCAGAAAAAAGAAACAGATCACCTATGAATGAAAGTCTATCAGAATCACAGCAGACTTATCAACACAAACCTTTAAGTTAAGAAGAGCTTGAGGTGAAGTATTCCGAATCCTGAAAGAAAACAACTTTCAACCCAGATTGATGTACCCTGCAAAACTATCCTTAAAAATTGATGGAGAAATAAGATACTTTCATGACAAAGAACAACTGAAGAAATTTATGGCCACCAAACCAACACTACAAAGAGTACTGAAAGACACTCTAGAAAGGGACAAAGATAGTCACAATCTTAACAACAAGAACCAAAGGAAACCACTAAGGAGGGCAAATAATTAAACAGAAAATGTAGAAAACGAACAACAGAAAGATATCATGACAGGAATGAGCAAGTACGTATCAGTTATATCAATCAATGTAAATGGTCTCAACCCACCAATAAAAAGAAACAGACTAGCAGAGTGGGTTAAGAAACAAAATCCAACAATATATTGTGTACAAGAAACACATTTCACTCAAAAGGAAATTCACAGACTAAAAATCAAAGCCTAGAAAACAATACTCCATGCAACAGGAACCCAGAAAAAAGCAGGGGTAGCTATTATGTTTGCAGGCCATGCAAACTTCAAACCGAGAATGATCAAAAGAGATAAAGAAGGTCATTACATACTTGTTAGGGGAAAACTTCAAGAGGAAGAGATTACAATCATAAATATATATGCACCAAATATGGGAGCACCCAACTATGTAAGACAATTCTTAATAGACATGAAAAACCAAATAAACAATAATATATATAACAGGGGACCTTAACACCCCATTGTCACAGAGAGACAGATCAACCAAACAAAAAATCAGCAAAGAAATAACAGAACTGAATCAAGCTTGTGAACAAATGGACCTAGTAGATGTATACCAAGTATTCCACCCATCAACATCAGAATACACATTCTTCTCAGCTGCACATGGGTCATTCTCTAAAATAGATCATATACTGGTCCAGAAAACAAGCTTAAGTAAATGCAAACGAACTGAAATAATTCCATGCTTATTATCTGTCCACAGCGCAGTAAAATTGGAAATGAATGACAAAAAAACCTACAATAACCGCATAAACACATGGGAATTAAATAATACCCTCCTAAATAACCAATGGGTCACAGAAGAAGTTAAAGAAGAAATTAAACAATATCTACAATTGAATGAAAATGCAAATACAAACTACCGGAACCTGTGGGATGCAATGAAAGCAGTCCTCAGAGGGATATTTATAGCACTAAACTCTCATATCAGAAAAACGGAAAGAACACACATAAACAACCTAATGCTGCACCTCAGACTCCAAGAAAAAGAAGAGTAAGTCAAGTCCAAAGCCCAAAGAAGGGAGGAAATCATTAAGATTAGAGCAGAAATTAATGCAATTGAAACTAAGAAAACAATACAAAGAATCAATGAATCGAAGAGTTGGTTCTTTGAAAGAGTAAATAAAATTGATGAACCCCTAGCCAACCTTATCAAGAAAAGGAAAGAAAAAACTCAGATCCATGTAATAAGAAATGAAAAGGGTGAAATCACTACTGACCCGGTGGAAATACAGAAGATCATCAACACCTACTTTGAAAACCTTTACTCACATAGATTTGATAACACAGAAGTAATGGACAGATTCCTAGAAACCTACGAATTACCAAAGCTGAATCAAGAAGACATAAAGCTGCTGAATAACCCAATTTCAGCTAATGAAATTGAAAATGTAATTAAGACCCTACCAACAAAGAAAAGCCTGGGCCCTGATGGATTCACTGCTGAATTCTATAAGAAATTTAGAGAAGACTTAATGCCAACACTCCTCAAACTCTTCAATGAGATTGAAAGGGAAGCTTGTCTCCCTAACTCATTCCTGGAAACAAGTATCACCCTAATACCAAAACCAGAGAAAGACCCAACCAAAAAAGAAAATTACAGGCCAATCTCCCTAACGAACACAGACGCAAAAATCCTCAATAAAATACTGGCAAATAGAATACAGCAAGTTATCAGAAAGATTATACACCACGATCAAGTGGGATTCATTCCAGGAATGCAGGGATGGTTCAACATTCGGAAATCAATACATGTAATACACCATATCAACAGGGCCAAGGACAAGAACCACATGATCATCTCAATAGATGCAGAAAAAGCTTTCAACAAAATCCAACACCCATTCATGATCAAAATCCTACAGAAAATCGGAATAGATGGTCTCTACCTCAACCTGATAAAATCCATATATCATAAACCAACAGTCAACATCTTACTAAATGGACAAAAACTGAAAACTTTCAACCTAAAATCAGGAATAAGTCAAGGATGTCCATTATCACCACTCCTATTCAATATAGTTCTGGAAATATTAGCCAGAGCAATTAGACAAGAGAAAGAAATAAAGGGAATAAAGATAGGAAAGGAAGAAGTGAAATTATCATTATTTGCAGACAATATGATACTCTACATAGAAGACCCCCAAAAATCCATTAGAAGACTTCTAGAAGTAATAACAAAATTCAGTAATGTT
>RJWM01010896.1:17457-61880 GCA_004363535.1 Dasyprocta punctata
CAAAAATCAATAGCATTCCTGTACACAAACAACAAAGTCACTGAGAGAGAAATAAGGGAAACCACACCCTTCACTATAACATCCAAAAAAATGAAATACTTAGGAATCAATCTAACAAAGGAAGTAAAAGATCTATACAGTGAAAATTACATTACTCTAAAGAAGGAAATCGAAGAAGATTTCAGAAAATGGAAAGATACTCCCTGTTCATGGATAGGAAGAACAAACATCGTGAAAATGGCCATTCTCCCAAAATTATTATACAGATTCAATGCAATCCCAATCAAAATACCACTTGCCTACCTCACAGAGCTAGAGAAAGCATTCCTGAAATTCATCTGGAACCAGAAAAGACTCAGAATAGCAAAGGCAATTCTGGGCAACAAAGGGAAGGCAGGAGGCATCACAATCCCCCACTTGAAATTATACTACAAAGCTACTGTGATAAAATCAGCATGGTACTGGACTCAAAACAGACCTGAAGATCAATGGAATAGATTAGAAGATACAGCCACAAATACAAACACACTTAGCCACCTCATCTTTGACAAAGGGGCCAAACATGTACATTGGAAGAAAGACAGTCTCTTTAACAAATGGTGCTGGAAAAACTGGCTTTCTATATGCCATAAACTAAAACTAGATCCATGCCTATCACCATGCACTAAAATAAAGTCAAAATGGATCAAAGATCTGAATATAAAGACAGAGACACTAAACTTACTAGAAGACAGAGTAGGTAAAAATCTTGATGACATAGGAGTAGGCAGAGAGTTCATGAACAAAAATGAAATTGCACAGGAAACACTTCCCAGAATCAACAACTGGGATCTCATCTTACTAAAAAGTTTTTGCATGTCAAAGGAAATCTCCAACAGTGTGAAAAGAAAACCCATGAATTGGGAAAATATCTTAGCCAATTGTCCATCAGACAAAGGACTTCTATCTAAAGCATATAAAGAATTAAAAGAAATCAGGACCCTAAAATTCAAGGACCCAATCCAAAAATGGGCATCTGAGATGAATACACACTTCTCAGAGGAAGAAATACAAATGTCAAATAAGTATATGAAAAAATGTTCAACATCAATGGTCATTTCAGGAAATGCAAATTAAAACAACACCGAGATTCCATCTCACTCCAGAAAGAATGGCCAAGATTAAAAAATCAACCAATAACAAATGCTGGAGGGGCTGTGGGGAAAAAGGAATTCTTCTCCACTGTTGGTGGGAGTGTAGACTGGTGCAGCCACTGTGGAAGTCAGTGTGGAGATTCCTCAAGAAGCTAGGATTAGAGATCCTATTCAACCGAGCTATCCCTCTTCTGGGCATTTTCCCAGAAGAATTGAAAACATCATACCACAGTGATATTTGTGCACCCATGTTTATAGCAACCCAATTTGTAATAGCCAGATTTTGGAAACAACCCAAGTGCCCATCAATCAAAGAACGGAGAAAAACAATGTGGTATTTTTATACAATGGAATACTACTCAGGTATTAAGAAAGATTGCATTGAGACTTTTGTAAGTAAATGGTCAAGACTTGAGGCCATACTCATAAGTGAGATAAATCAAATCTACATGTGTAAATACCATATTGTCTCCCTAGTGTAAGAAACTGAAACATTATATATGATCCAGAATCTATAATAAATACTACATGGGGGTGAAAACAGCTCAAGGAACAGAAGTGACTGGGAAGGGAAAGGGCGGAAAGAGAAAAGGGAAGAGGAAGGGATATGGACCTGTGTATATGTATACGTAAGATAACTAGAATGAACACACCACTGAATGTATTCGTTATTGAGGAAGAACAATTAATACTCATATGGTTAGATCAATTTTGCATGTCTGTATCTGTTAATGTAAGTAACCATTTTGGGGATAATGATACGCAATGTTACAACCATTGTCAAGTTTCTATCATCCGGTTTTGTAAACCTGCAGTGTTACTGTTGTGTATTTACTCTAGTCGTTTGTTTGTCTCTTTTGCTTGTTGTCTTTGTTGTTTATGTCCTTTTTTTCTTTTTTTTTTCTTGGCTTAAATAAAAAAAAAAGAATTGAAAACATTATACCACAGTAATATCTGTGCACCCATGTTTATAGCAACACAATTTGTAATAGCCAGATCTTGGAAACAACCCAAGTGCCCATCAATCAAAGACTGGATAAAAAAGATGTGGTATTTTTATACAATTGAGTACTACTCAGCTATTAAGAAAGATTGCATTGAGACTTTTATAAGTAAATGGACACGACTTGAGACCATACTCATAAGTGAGATAAATCAAACCCACATGTGTAAATACCGTATTATCTTCCTAGTGTAAGAAACTGAAAAAGTATATATGATCAAAAATCTATAATAAATACTATGTAAGGATAAAAAACAGCTCAAAGAGCAAAAGTAATTGGGAAGGGAAAAGCGGGAAAGAGGGAAGGGAAAAAGAAAAGATATGAATCTGTATATATGTATACATAAGATAACTAAAACGAACATACTGCTGAATGTATTAGTTATTTAGAGAGAACAATTGATACTCATATGGTTAGATCAATTTTACATGTCTATGTCTGTTAACATAAACAACCATTTTGAAGATAGCAATATGCAATATTGCAACCATTGTCGTTTCCATCATCCTGTTTTGTAAACCTGTAATGTTGCTGTTATGCATTTATTCTAATCCTTGTTTGTCTCTTTTGCTTTTTGTCCTTCTTATATATATCTTTTTTCTTTCTCTTAAATAAAGAAAAGGAATAGATAAAAAAGTTGTGGTATTTTTATACAATGGAGTACTACTCAAGCTATCAAGAAAGATTGTATTGAGACTTTTATAAATAAATGGACATGACTTGAGATCATACTCATAAGTGAGATAAATCAAACCCACATGTGTAAACACTGTATTGTCTTCCTAGTGTAAGAAAATGAAAAAGAATGTATGATCCAAAATCTACAATAAATACTGTGTAAGGGTAAAAAACTGCTCAAAGAGCAAAAGTAATTGGGAAAGTGAAAAGGAGGAAAGAAGGAAGGGAAAAGGAAAAAAACATAAACCTGTATATATGTATATGTAAGATAACTAAAATGACTATACTGCTGAATGTATTAGTTATTGAGTAAGGTTGGTTAATACTCATATGTCTATATCTGTTAATGTAAACAACCCTTTTGTAGGTAACGATATGCAATATTGCAACCATTGTCAAGTTCCTATCATCTTGTTATGTAAACCTATAAAGTTACTGTTTTGGATTTGCTGTTGTTGTTTGTTTTTCTCTTTTGCTTTTTGTCGTTCTTATATGTGTTCTTTTTCTCTTAAATAAAAAAAATAAAATAAAATAAAAATAAAATAATTGCTATTTGTTCATTGAAAAGAAAGATTTGTACCTATATTGTTTGATCAATTTTTCATGCCCATATCTTGTGATATGAGCAACTACTTTGAAGATAACAATATGCAATGTACTAACCATTGTTACTCTCCTACAATCTTGTTTTAAAATTTTGTACCATTGTTTTTTTTCATTTAAAACAAAAAAAGCACAAATTAAATTTAACATACAGTAAAATACAAAAGAAAGAACATCGGTTAGACTACTTTATCTTAATTTCATCACTTATTACAGTTTTACAAAACTTTTGACCTCTCCCTTCAGTTTTCTTGTCTGTAAAATGAAGATAATAATATCCACCTGGTGGAGTTGTGAGTATTGAAATTCAGTACTTAGAGTATGCCTGATACTCATCAAAGGCAGTCAGCAGAATCAGGAGAAAGCAGTATATAAAGTAGAAATTGTCTTTCATTTCAAATCTTAAGAAAAGCTACATTTGATTCCTTAAAAGGAAAAATATTCCACGATTTTAAGGTTACTAGGAGCTGCTTCATGGTACAAGTCTCCTAGGGTCACAGCATGGTAGAGCTGGAAGAGCCCTTTCACATCACAAAATCAACCCATTCATTTATCAGACTTATATAGGTGGTGCCAGAGTTGGGCCAAGAACTCAGGTCATACAGCCATGAGTCTTTTTAGTGCATAAGGTTATTTATCATAGGAGTCACTCAGGCTGAGACTAAACTCCTTTAGCTAATAAAGTTTTCTGGATAGATATATTCTAAGTACCTGGATATAGGGTTTATTTTCTGTAGGATAAAAAAAAATAAGTAGTATGTGAACATAATATAGTGCATAGTAAAATTTCAGATAGTAATGTGTAGTTTATAAAAGAAAATAAAAAGCTTAGAAAGGAAAATAGAGGTTAGAGAACTGAGAGGGCTTTGCTATCTTGGATAAAATCAGGGAAATCTTTTCTATTAGGCAAAAACTCGAATGAGAAGAATTCAATAGAAAAGGAGTGTGTGAGGCAAAGTAACTCAGTCCATCTCTTAAAATTTCTATAACCTCCTGAAAACTCCTCCCTGGGGATCAGTCTTTAAACATATGGGCCACGAGGGGACACTCAGAATGGAAAGTATAACAGCCTTCTAAATCCATGACAATAGTACTTATTTCTTAGTGATATCAACATGCAGTAAGTTATGCAAATTTGTAATTATGGCAAATCTTGGATGTCTTATCTATAATGAATAAAATCCTGACAGCTCATTTATGTCCAAATTTAAAGAATACTCCCTCAAAATGAAATATGTTCTTGAAAAAGCTTTGAGAGAATTTTTTAATCATTTCTAGGGTAAAGGAAATGACATCCTGGGACCCAGTAAATAACCACAGCAGCAGACTCTATGGAACCAATACATATTCTGTGTCATTATCCTCCATAAGCTTAAAACTGCCCAAACACTAAAAATATGATATGTAAAGAACAAATGATAAATTGGACTTCATCAGCATCAATGATGATCTTCCAAAGCTCCATTAACAGAGAGAAAAGATGAGCCAGAGATAGTGAGAACCATTTGCAAATCATATATACAGTAAAGGACTTGATTTACTTATCAAAAAATTCAAAAATACACAAATTTCCTGTGTCAGTTATACCTTGATAATGCGGAAGAAAGAAAATTCAAAATAAATTAAAAATGGACAGATGATTTAAACAGTGCATCAATGACAATAAATTGATGGTAAATAAGCACATGAAAAGTTTCTCATCATTATTAGTGATTTGGAGAATGCAAATCAGAGCCCAAAGTGTTTCCACTACACAGTTGTAAAAGTGACAAAAATTAGAAATACAATCCCTGTCATGTGTTTGCAAGATTGTGAAGAAACTGGAACTCTCATTCATTGTTGATGGGACTGTGAAATAGTGCAACTACCTTAAAAAGTGTTTGGTAGTTTGCAAAAAGTTTAACACATGTTTCCCATGTGACCTGGCTTTTCTATTCTTAGATATTTACCCAAGAGAATTGAAAGTGCATATATGCACAAACATTTCTATGTGAATTTGCTTGTAACAGAAGAAGAAGAAGGAGAAGAAGAAGAAGAAGAAGAAGGAGGAGGAGGAGGAGGAGGAGGAGGAAGAGGAAGAGGAGGAGGAAGAGGAGGAGGAGGAAGAGGAAGAGGAAAGGAAGAGGAAGAAAAGGAAGAAGAGGGGTGGGAGAAGAAGAAGAGGGGCAAAAAGGGTGGGAGACAAAGAAGGGAAGGGAGAGGAGACAGAAACACCCCCACATGGAAGATATTTTCACACAATAGAATACTACTCATCAATGTAGCAAATACGGGGGATTCTCTTCGGTCTTGTCTTTGGGGGCCAGTATTGTTCGTATTGTTTTGCTTTACTCTGATTAATTTTTTTGATTTATTTTATATCCTGTTTTTATAGGTTTTATTGTGTTTTGCTTTTGATTTAATTTTACTATACCTGTTGGAATTGTCAACTATTCTGAAAATAACAAGATATACTATAGTAGCTATTGTTTTCATAGTCACTTTCTTTGAAGTTCTGTACCACTTCTACCACTTTGTTTTGATTAACTTTGTTCTGTTATGTTTTATTGGATTTTACTATCTTTAGAATAAAAAAAAGAAAAAAGAAAAATTAAAACATACTATTCATCCATGCTAAGACAAGGATAAATCAAAATAATCATGATACTGAGTGGAAGAAGTCAGATGACTCCCCTCCCAAAAAAAGAGCATATACAGTGTGATTCCCATTTATAACAAATTCTAACAGATATAAAGTAATCTACAACAACAGAGAACCAATTGGGGACAGTGTAAGGTCTTGGAAAGTGGGTAGAAGTGCAGGAGGAAGAGAATACAAAGGTGCACACGGAAACTAGGAATTAATGAATGTGCTCATTATTTTAACTGTGATGGTGGCTTCACAGATATATACAGATGTCAAAATTCATGAAATTTAACACTAAATATAATGTGATTTATCTTATGACAATTATACTGCAATAAGGCTATTATGAACAGCAAATTTTAAAAATCACCAATGAAAACAACAATCACACATCCCATCATCCAAAATTCAGTGTCAAATAGCAGGAATGGCATTTGTAAATGAAACATTAGGAGTGTGACCTTGATCCAGCTACTGGATTGCTGCTATGTTTCAGCTTCTTTATTTGTACTTAGAAAAGTAATATTAATTTATGAGATTAATTAAAGGCTTATGTGACAGAAAAATGTTTTTGTTGTCAGAACAGTGATGTTACAAGGAGTGGATTGCCCCAGGGATGATCCCCAGAAACCACACTTCAGTGGAACTAACCCCCTGACACGCACTGAGGTGTTTCCCCAAGGTCACTGCTGCATAAAGAAAGGCTCGTACGGCCAATACCAACTAGAGAACACAGGAAGGAACTGTGGCTCTGGCCAATTCTGGTTAATCTGCTGAAGAGTTTTGGTGAAAGTTATGCTTAAAAAAAAAATAGAGTACTGGATTTGCCTCCAGGTGTCATTCTGCTTCTCTGCTTTTCAAAACTTTGGACTAGCTCACCCCTTGTCTCTAGAGGGCGCATCCTGAAAAGCATGACCTCTAAGAGGACTCACCATCTTTGCTCTCCACTCAGTTAATCATCATATCCAACTTTAATCCTTTCAACAGACAGTTAATTTAATTTCATAATTCACCATCTTTAGCAACTCTTTCACTCACAAACATAGGTATGTACCTTGAGGTCATTGTTCCCATCATGCACATGATTGATCTATTTTGTAATTACCTTAGCCACAGTCAATACCAGTGACCCCGACAAGCAAGATAAGATCACAGAATAAATCTGTGTGATCATGGCAGTCCTCTGCAAATGTATAGGACTGATGCTTTTAAGTCACTGCAAAGAAAAATGATAAAATGCAGAGCAGACCCCCTCATAACTACAAGGAAATTATTTCAAATGGATTAATATTAGTGAATAAACATTATATTTATATTCCAATTATACCTGGAAACACATTCTACCCCATTGAAGCTTATCTTTCTTTCTTATTTCCCCAATGTTCTGACCATTTTTTTTGAGGAGTTGGCAAACTTTTCCTGTACAGAGCCAGATTATAAATATTTAAGGCTTTGCCCACCAAGAGTGACAGTCAAAGCTATTATGAAGACACTTACATAACCATTTAAAAAGAAAACACTTAAGAATCTAAAAGTCATCTTTAGAACATGGACAATGAAGTTAGGGGAGGAGGAAGGGAGGAGGAGAAGGAAGAAGAGGAGGAAAAAGAAGAGGAAGAAGAGGGGGAGAAGGAAAAGGAGGAGGAGAAAGAGGAAGAGGAGGAGGAAGAGGAGGAGGAGGAGGGGAAAATCAAGCACCAGATTGGAATTGGCCCATGGGCCATAGTTTACAGATCCTTAATTTATTTGTATGCCACTTGACTTTATAATTTAACCCTAGTTGAATTCAGTCTTAAAGAGTTATTTTTCTAAATAAATTAAAACATGAACATTTTTGGTTATGTCCTTGTAACTTACTTTAAGACAAAAGGAGGTTAAACCTCACAGAATTACTGAACTCCTTCCACTAAGAAATTACTGAGAATTTGAACTCCCTCCTGCTTCTCTTTGAAATGTATACTACTTCAGTATTTTTGGTTTTCTTCCGTAACATATTAAACAGAAAAGATATTTTCATCAATGCCTTTAGTCTTTTGTGCACTTGGCGTCATTTTGCATTTTAAAAAGGACATTATAGACTAATTAATTGCAAGCATTTCACAGGCAGCTAGAAAACATTCTTTGGTAGAAGTTGGCCTAAATTATTATTCTTTGAACATGTTAATATTTCTTAGATGAATTAGTATTTCCCTGAAGAAATGCCTTTTTGGAATTTGAACATTTCCCTGAGAGATAAATTTTCACAGAACAACGTATGCTAGTTATTTCTCATAATTAGAATGACAGACACTTTTTGATCCATTCTGTTTTGCATATTTGGATCTCGGGTCTGATGGAAACATCAAAAGCCAGATGGAAGCCTCAGTCTGTTTAGGAATTGCTCCCAAAATTCTGGCACAATTTCTCTGTCCTAAATCTACAGCCCTAACTCCACAGCCTTCCTTCTCAGTCAGTAACTTTTCCTCATTCTGAAGAATAAAATTATTTGACATGTGATCTTAGCATTTCTGTACCACCGAAACATAATTAATGCCATTTTTACTGGTTTTTTCCCCCTTGCTTTGTTCTATTTCTGAAGAGAACATATTTTTGTTTCTTGTATAACTGTAAATTCGTAACTTCTTGATCCCACACACTGCTTCCAACTCTAGAGTACTACCTTATTTATGATCTATATATGCACTTTGCACTCTTTCTTCTCTTTGGCCATAAGTATACTCATATACTTCCTAGTATCAAAAAAAAAAATAAGTCTTCCATCCCCAATACTGCTTCTGAAACATCACAGTGGGGTCTGGGGGCCTAGGGGGTCTCCCATGGCAAGAACTCCATTCCTGGGGTTCTTGCTCTACACCTTGGTGAAGAAATGAGAGATGGGGCTGACTCAAAACTGAAGATCCCTCTGCACAGAATGAAGACTTCAAAAAACAAAAGCAGTGCAAAGCAGAGGCTTACTTATGATATTGTGAAGGCTAGGACAGGGCTGTCAGCAGACAAGGCACAAGGCAGGGGAAATTTAAACCTAGTTTCTCAGGATGATGTCTTTGTTCTGCCTGTTCTTACAGAGGTTCTAAGCCAATCAGGGTCTTAGCCTTTTTCTTAGGGTAAGCTTGTTGCTAGAGTGGGCTAAGGTTCTTGGAGTTATTTTTGGTGGGGGGAGGTGTTCCAGTGTCACAAGTGGTTGCCTAAAAATTACTCTTTTACACCTGTAAACATTTCACAAAAGGCAGTTTCTAGTAAGCAGGTTGCCATTTCTATAGCCAACTATCAGCCACTTTACCTAGGTCCCTGCCTCACTTCCCTTCTCATTGTTCCTATTCTATAAGCCATTCTGCAAACTGATAATATTGTTTTTAAGTCCACTTTTAACCTAGCTATCTTTCTTTTTTTTTCTTTTTTTTTTTAATGTGGCACCAGGGATTGAACTCATAACCTCACATCTGCCAGGCAGCTGCTTAAGCCACTGAGCCAAACTCCCAGCCCTAGTTTCTTGAGACAGTGTCTCTCTATGTAGCTCAGGCCAGCCTTGCATTCACATTGTATCCCAAACCAGCCTCAAACTCACAACGCTCCTCCTACCTCAGCCTCCCAAGCGCTGGGATTAAAGGTGTGACTGCTGAGTTAAATCCTACCTCAGTTATCCAGTATTTACACCTTTCAGTCTGTCGCAAACAGCTCGTCCAACAACTGTATGCACCTTATGCTCTAAACAAGTTGAACTGTCCCTATTATTTCTGAAACATTTGACGCTTTCCTGCCAGAGCCTTTTAACTGTTCCAGCCAATGCCTCTACCTATGATGAGAGCCTCCAATAATTTTGAAGTCTTCTATGATCCTCTCAACGGAGCACAACTGTTTAATTGCAGACTTTCAAAAAGTACTCAGTAAAGAAAAATAACCACCAAGAAATCACCAAGCAGAAAACTATTTGTTTTCATTTTTAATTCAAAATGTAAGCTAAAATAACTTTTTTTAGTGTGTGTGCTACCAAAGCAAACACGAGCTAAAATAATTGAAACACTGAATAAGATGAGTCTTCTTTATTCTCTTGCTCAGCTGTGAACTTCCAGAGGTGAATGCGATCATAATTTTGGTGCATATTCTTCTATCCTGTGCCTTTAAACTTCTAAAACACCTGTATATATTCAGAAAACTATGACATCATTTCTTGGTTTTCATTTACTGCCTGTTAAAAAAATACATATATACATAATTCATAAACTCTAAAATTTATTTTGCTTCTTTTGTTTTAAGTTCTATTATTTTGAGATCAATGAGTGTTATATAGCTATAGCATAATTTTGATATAAAGATATTTATAGCATAATCATTTGAGTCTACCATTTTAAAAGTCATACCAAGTCTATTATATGCATGCATCAAAATGTATTATCCATTCCTCAACTGAAGGATATTTGGGTTGATTTCAGCTATGACAAGCAATATCATAGTGAATATCCTTGTTCATGTCTCCTTGAGCTCGTATACGAGTTTGTTTTGAACTCTATTTAGAGGTGAATATTCTTAAAATATGAGATTTATATATCTTCAAAGATACCCATAACGCCATTTGATTGACTGATTTTGAAAGCAGTTATACAGATCACTTCAGTATGCTCTCACCAGTAATTGGAATAATTAGATTTTTAAATTGCCAATGGTTCACTAACTACTGATTAAGCCTGATCTCAGTTATCTAGCATTTAGGGTCACTCTAATGCATGCATTTTTCTAATACTTAATAAAAATTAGCATATTTTCGTATACTTGGTAGTCATCAGTTTTCCTTTTCTGGAAGTTTTCTGTTAATAATGTTGGCTCATTTTTCGTACAGAGCTGTAGGAGTTCTTTATATATTCTTGATACTAAGTCTAATACATAAACATTCTATTAGTGTTCTGCTTGACTTCTAACTTTTTTATACTGCCTTTTGCCATTTAGAAGTTATTAAAACTTCAATTTAAGCAAATTCCTGCTATATTCTGTTTTTTAATCAATTTTCCCCTCTTTTGTTTTGATTTATTTTATTATATGACCTGATTAGTTTAAGAAATATTTTCCTACTCCAAAATTTTACTGTTATTTTACCTGAGTTTTTTCTTTCTTTCTTTCTTTCTTTCTTTCTTTCTTTCTTTCTTTCTTTCTTTCTTTCTTTTGTTGAGACAGAGTCTCTCTACGTAGTGCAAACTGGTGTTCTTCCTGCCTCAATCTCCCAACACCTGACTTAATGTTGCATTTTAATACTGTAGCGTTCAGTGTATCTAGAGCCTAATTTCCTGTCCTTTACCAGTTGGGTCCTAATTTCGTTTCCTCATTTGTTGCTTGAATTATGTTGGAATCATTTATTGAGCTATACATTGTTTATCCTTTCATTTGCAATATATTGTTTAAGTATCAAGGATTTAGATATGCTTGGATCTATTTTTGGGCTCTTTATTCTGTCCCAATCATCCTAAATTTCTACATGGACCCATATATTTATAAATCTTTTGTACATGATAGGAGGAGAATTCCTCGGCTGCCACTTTCATAAAAATTTTTTAAATTATTTTAAATTTTAAAATTGCAGTGCATTCTGTTTGCATTCCTTTTGTGAAGTTGATACATGTACAGAACACACCTTAATTCCTTTTTCATTCCTTTTCCCTCCCCTCCCTCCATCTGTTGATTCTCTTCCTATTACGGAAGAGCTTTAGCCTTACTTCTTGTTATGTATTTTATGGAATAGAAGTATTTTACAAAATAGAATTGCTACTTTGCTTGTCATTGGATTTTGTTCTTTCATATAAGTGTTACAATATTTCCTAAGTTCTATTGGAATGCTACTTCTTCCATCAGTTAGGTTGGAAAGAATAACCTGTATGACACTTAGTCTTCTTCATGAACATAGTATATTATAGCCTACACATTTAGTGTGATTTTTAAGGCCTTTTAATAATTATAAATCTGTAAAGGGTTTTGTAGTTTTCCAAAATTTTCTTCGATTTCTTTTTTCAGAGTACTGTAATTTTCACTGTATAGATCTTTTACTTCCTTTGTTTGATTCCTAAGTATTTCATTTTTTTGGATGCTGTTGTGAAGGCTGTGGTTTCTCTTACTTCTCTCTCTGAGTCTGTTGTTTGTATACAGGAATGCTATTGATTTGTATGCAGCTACACTGTTGAATTTGGTTATTACATCTAGAAGTCTTTCAATGGAGTTTAGGGGATCTTCTCTGTAGAGTATCATGTCATCTGCAAATAATGGTAATTTAATTTCTTTTCCTATCCTTATTTCTTTTATTTCTCTCTCTTGTCTAATTGCTCTGGCTAATGCTTCCAGCGCTATACTGAATAGGAGTGGTGATAGTGGACAGCCTTGTCTTGCTTCTGATTTTAGAGTGAAAGCTTTCAGTTTTTGACCATTTAATATGATACTGGCTGTTGGTTTGTCATAGATGGCTTTTGTTAGATTCAGGTAAAGACCATCTATTCCAATTTTCTATAGGCTTCTTATCATGAATGAGTGTTGGACTTTATCAAAAGGTTTTTCTGCATCTATTGAGATGATCATGTGATTCTTATCTTTGGCTCTATTGATATGGTGTATTACACTTATTTATTTGCCTATGTTGAAGCATCCCTGCACTCCTGTGATGAATCCCACTTGATTGTAGTGTATAATCTTCTTTATGATTTGCTGTATTTTGTTTGCCAGTGTTTTATTGAGGATTTTTGCATCTATGTTCATTAGGGAGATTGGTCTGTGATTCTCTTTTTTGGTTCAGTCTTTCTCTGGTTTTGGTATTAGGGCCGTACTTGCTTCCAGGAATAAGTTAAGGAGTTGTTTCCATCTCAATTTCATTGAAGAGTTTTTTGTTGTTGTTGTTGTTTTTTGTTATGTTTTTTTTTTTTTTTCAGCACCGGGAATTGAACTCACAACTTCGCACCTGTCAGACAGGTGCTTAAGTCATTGAGCCAAACTCCCAGCCCTGGTTTTTTGAGGCAGGGTCACACTGTGTAGCTCAGGCCGGCCTTGCGTTCGCGTTGTAGCCCAAGCTGGCCTCAAACTCACAATGCTCCTCCTACCTCAGCCTCCCGAGTGCTGGGATTAAAGGCGTGCGCCACCACGCCCGGCTCCTCATTGAAGAGTTTGAGGAGTGTTGGCATGAAGTCTTCCTTGAATTTCCTGTAGAATTCAGCAATGAATCTATCTGGACCTGGGCTTTTCTTTGTTGGTAAGGTTCTAATTACACCTTCAATTTCATTAACTGAAATTGGATTATTCAGCAGTTTTACATCTTCTTGTTCCAGCTTTGGCAATTCATATGCTTTTAGAAATCTGTCCATTTCTTCTGTGTTATGGAACCTATAAGAGTAAAGATTTTTTAAGTAGGTATTGATGATCTTCTGTATTTCCACAGGATCTGTAGTGATTTCACCTTTTTCATTCCATATTGCATTAACTTGAGTTTTCTCTGTGGCTTTTTATAAATAAGGTTGGCTACGGGCTTATCAATTTTATTTGCTCTTTCAAAGAACCAACACTTTGATTTGTTAATTCTTTGTGTTGTTTTCTTTGCTTCAATTGTGTTAATTTCTGCTCTGATCTTTATAATTTCCTCCCTTCTTTTTGCTTTGGGCTTGATTTGCTCTTCTTTTTCTAGATATTTGAGTTGTGACATCAGGTTGCTTATTTGTGTTTATTCTGTTTTCCTGATGTGGGAATTCACTGCAATAAATTTCTCTCAGAGAACCATTTTCATTGCATCCCACAGGTTCCAGTAAGTTGTATTGGAATTTTCATTTGCTTGTGGATACTGTTAAAATTCTTCTTTAATTTTCTCTGTGATCCATTGCTTGTTCAAGAGTGTACTGTTTAATTTCCATGTATTTATTGAGTTTTTGCAGTTTCTTTTGCCATTGATTTCCAGTTTCATGGCACTATGATCAGATAATATGCATGGGATAATTTTGATTCTTTTGCATTTACTTAAGCATGTTCTATGGGCTAGTATATGGTCTATGTTAGAGAATGTAGCAGGTGCAGCTGAGAAGAATGTATATTCTGATATTGTCGTGTGGAACACTGTATACATCTACTGAGTCCCTTTGTTCACAAGCTTGATTCAGTTCTGTTATTACTTTGCTGATTTTTTGCCTAGTTGATCTGTCTCTTTGTTTCAATGGGGTGTTAAGGTCTCCCTTTAAAACTGTGCTATTCCTTATTTGATTTTTCATGTCTATTAATATTTGTTTTATATAACTGTGTGCTCCCATATTTGGTGCATATATATTTAACATTGTTATCTCTTCCTCTTAAAATTTTCACCTGACTGGTATGTAGTGACCTTCTTTATCTCTTTTGATGACTCTTGGTTTGAAGTTTACTTTGTCTGCAAACAGAATAGCTATCCTTTTTTCTTTTTTCATTCCTGTTGCAAGAAGTATTGTTTTCCATCCTTTGACTTTCAGTCTTGTGAATTTCCTTTTGGGTTAGATGGGTTTCTTGTATATAGCATATGGTTGGATGCTGTTTCTTGATTCATTCTGCCAGTCTGTTTCTTTTAATTGGTGAATTGAGGCCATTTACATTAATGGCTATAAATGATATATATTGGATTGTTCTCATGTTTTCTCTCTGCTATGGGTACCTTACTTTTCCCCTCCATTTAATTGTTTGCCCTGCTTGGTGGTTTTTATCTGCTGGCATTCTTGAAATTGTAGTTATTTTTAGGCATATCTGGAGTATCTTTCAGTTCTCTTTGTGGGGTTGGTTTGGCGGTCATGAAGTTCTTCAGTTGTTCTTTGTCATGGAAGTATCTTATTTCTCCATTGATTTTGAAGGATAGTTTTGCAAGGCACATTAATCTGAGTTGGAAGTTATTTTCCTTTAGGATTGGAAATACTTCACTCCATGCTCTGACTTGACTGTTTGTGTTGAGAAGTCTGCTGTGATTCTGATGGGCTTTCCTTTATAGGTGATTTTTTTCTGTTCTCTAACATCTTTCAATATTCTATTGCATTGAATTTCTGGAATGTTGATTATTATATGTCTGTGTGTAGATTTGTTTTTGTTATGGCTAATTGGAGTTCTCTGTACTTCACCTATCTCCATGTCAGTTTGTTTTCCCATGTTTGGGAAATGTTTTGCTATTACTTCTATAAATAGGCTTTTTGTATCATTTGTGCTGTAACCTTTTTTGTTTATACCTATCAGCCCTATATAGTTTTGTCTGCATCATCTCGCAACTGTTGAATTGTTCTTTCTTGATTCCTTGTTATTTTTAAAGGATCTTTCCTTTCCTATTCACAAGCTGCAGTCTTGTCTTTGAGGTCCAAAAGCCTATCTTTGCATTCATTCAGGCAGTTTGGCCAGCTTTTGATGGAACTTTTGATTTCCTGGATATTTCTTTGAATCTGTTTCATGCTTTCTAATTCTTTCTTTTATTGTTCATTAAAGGTTTCCATCATTTTCTAGTGCTCCTCTTTTTATTTTTTAACAATGTCTTCTTTAGATGTGTTCAACATTTCTTTCATTATGTTTATCATGTCTTGTTTTACTTGGGAGATAATTTCTGATTTCATTAATAGTTTCATGGAGTTGTTTCTTTACTTTAGTTGCTATCTTTTTGAAAGTTTCAGTTGTGTGATTTACACTTTCTTCTATGTCTACATCTCCTAGACTTGTTTGGGATGGACTGGAGAATTGAGATGGAATTTTGTTCTTTTGTTTTGTTATTTTCTTGTATTCTCCTGGGGTAGCCAAATGCAATGTCTCAGTTATGTCCTCAGTTGGGGATGGCTGTCCATACTGGAGGAGGTTTCCCCAGCTGAGTAGAAGTCATTAGGCAGGCCTTACCAAGTCCTGAGTTGCTCTTGGGTGCTCCTCAAATGGGTGGAGCATGCTGGGTAGACCTTCAGCATGCCTCACATGGTGCACCAAACATACCCAGATGCTTGAGATCACGGGGTGGAGCCCTACCAGGACCCAAGTGCTGCACCAAGGCTCCCCAGCTGCATGGCTTTACTGGGTGGGACTTTACCAGGTTCCGAGCAGCACACCAAGGCTGCACAACTAGGTGGAGTATGTTATGCAGGCATTCAGCGCATGCCATGTGGTTGACTGAAGCTCCCTGGCTCCATCTTCCATTTTCAACCTTCATCATTTCTGAGTTTCTGTTTATTTGTTTGCTATTATTGTCACACTGACTAGACTCTTCTATACAATGTTGAATGACAGGGATGATAGGTCGACATCTTTGTCTTATGTTTAGTTTAATTAGAATCTTTTTATTATTTCACCATAGAGAGTATGTTTACTGTACTGGATGTGGTGACTCATATGTAATCCCACCTACTGGGATGGCTGAGGAAGGAAGCTTACGAATTTGAGGTTAACCTCTGCAATTTAAAAAGACACTGCCTTAAAAAAGAAAGCTCAATGTAGTTCAGTGACAGAGCACCCCTGAATTCAATCCCCAAGAAGAAAAAAATCAAAAGAAAAGAAAAAAACATTTTTCCTCTATGTTTTGGAAAAATGCATTTCATTAATCTAATGAAATTTCCTTCAATATTAGATTTCTAGGAGTTTTTAATCATACAAGAATTTTAATATATTTGAAAACTTTTTCTACATCTAATGCAATGAGCATATGTTCTATGTTAATTTGTTATTAAAATGAATCAAGATCATGCTTTTTGATTACATAACAACTGTTTTCTTGGCATTAGATCTATGTGTTCCTATTTATTTACTGTTTGGTTATTTTAGCAGACAAATGAATTGCTTTGCTAGTTCAACAAACAATTAAACTGGAAGTTCTAGCTGAGAAATTAAAGCTATCAGACACAACAATAAACTTTAAAGCAGTAGTTGGTAGATAGTTTGTTAGATGATTCTTAAAATCCTTCACCTAAATCAAGTGTATCAGGGATTCTGGAGCCAGAATTTCAAAAGAAAATTGGAAGTTCAGTTTTCTATAAAGAGTTACATATTCTATGAACCACAACCATCCCAGACCATAACTCCAGAGGAGTAGTGCTGAACACTTTGAGAGAGGACAAGTTTCCTCATGGGAAAGGAAACACGAAACATGAATCCTCAAGCTTTAATCCATGATCTGTTTCTCACTAAAGGTGGGGAGATCTCTTTTTCTCTGTCCTTTGCTAATGATTTCTGGAATGTATACTCCCCTTTTCTGTACTGTCACAAGGATAAGGAATGCTATAACAGAAGAAGGGCACCACGATGTCTCCCAGGATAAAATAAAAAGATGCTGATAAATACATATTATGTGAGAGAGAGAGAGATCCCCTAAAACATGAGGAAGAAATCTCAAAGAATGACAAACCTACAACCCAGTGAGAGTTTTCAACTCCTAGCTCAACCTTGTGACACCATAAAACTAGACTGGTTCTTTTGTGAGAAGGCCAATCTGATTGATCTCTGTCAGTCTTGAGTCTCCTTCAGTTTTTCTCAAGTCAAAGTCCCTTCCTTATTTTTCTTCTCTCAATAAAATGTTTGCCTATAAATTCACACTGTTACATCAGGTTTAATTTCCATTATCACTGAAGCAAGTTTCCACATGTATCCTCTATCAGCTTCGTAAGTCTACACATTTTGTTCACTATGAAGTGTAATCAAAAATACGATCGATGTTTAATGAAAGTAGGTTTGCTATGGTAAAAGATGTATTGCTATTAATCCCCCTCAAGACATTCTCTCTCACTTGGAACACACTCATTCCATCATTCCTGCCACTTTCTTGAGTGTCTTTAGCTGCAGTGTCATGGCTGCCTTGGTGTGCTGAATCAATTCAAAAGATTTACCTTTCCAAGGTCTTTCTGACTTTGGGGAAGAACCAGAGTCATACAGTGCCTAATCCAGTGAACAAGGTGGATAAAGACACACCATAATGCTTTTACTTGACAGAAATTGCAGTAAATATTTGAATCAATACAAGACATGAAGGCAGCCACAAAAAGACATTTAAGGAAGAGGACTTCCAGAATTGCTCAGAAAGTTGTGAGAACGATGGGATGAGGTGTGACAAATGGGAGAGGTATTTTGAAGGGGATTGGTTAATGACAAGATGTCTTTTACTGTAGTATACTTAATTTTTTTATTCAACATTCATCATATTCTTCAATCACCCCTTGTATACAGGCATACAACAGAGGGAACACAAAGAACCTCAGATCCCTTCTGCCCTGCTCACCAAGCCTGTGAGCCCGTGTATGCTGAGGCAGGAGGTTCTTTACGGGAGGAAAGATTGCTTTTTCTAACTTAAAGCAAGAAACTGGGATAGGTTGTCCAGTCTTCTCTTTAAACCTAGTAGAAAGATGTTCAGCAAGATTACTCTAAGTGCTTTCAATGTGTCACCTGAAGTCAGAAATGGAGTAGACTGGTATCTAATTTTCACCTAAAAATCTAAGGGATGGCTTTCTGCTAACAACCAATGTAGCTGAGATCAACCTCCTTCCTATACAATGGAGTGTCAGTATAGGACTGAAAACAAACAGGAATCCATTAAAGGTACAAAAGAAGAAGCAAATAATCAGATATGTCATTTTAGAAAGATACACTAGACTGAGAGACACAGTATTAGAGTAGTCAGGGCTCAAGAAAGGAGGAGTACTAGAAGACAGATGAGAAATGACAGTAGCCTTAAAATACATTGTGTAAGTGAGAATAAAGAGGGTATCTTAGTTACTTTTCTTGTTGCTGAGACAAAATATCCAACACCCAAAGTTAAAGGGGAAAAGGTTTATTTAGCTCATGGTTTGTAGAAGTTTCAGTCTATAATAAACTGGCTCCAAGGCAGAGTGGCACATGGCATAGAGGCAACCATTTCTGATGTCAGAAGACAGCAAAGCAACAAGAGAGAGCAAGGCACGCTCCTTTCTGTCCCTTATATTGTATCTAGTCTACTGTGAGTAGGGTGGTGCCAATTCAGTGTCGACTGATCCAGTAACTCCCTACCCTTAATCCCAGTATTGTACCACCAATTAACCATACATTCCAGATTCAATCACCTCTGAAAAAGCCCTGTGACTCCATGAGACTTTGGGGGAACATCTAGACACAAATCATAACAGAGGGATACACAAGAAAGCTTCAAAGCAATAGAATGAGTTGAGAATAAAATAAAAAAGGAATCAAAAAAAGTGATCAGGATTCTGGTTTAGGCAAGTGAGGGAATGGTGATGTCACTCCCAGAGATAGATTCAGTTTGGCACACAGTGAAAGGGGCATCCTGCAGAAATTGTGAGGGATAAATTTAGAGAGAAGCCTGGTATATAGACTAGAAGCTCAGAATAGAGATGTGCACTTCCAAATTCATGGTGAGAATATAATTGTACAGATTGTACCTGAAGTCACCACAGTGGATAGAGAGGGAACTCAGAGCAGACTAAAAACTAGTATTTGCAAGATCAATGGATAAGCAGTCATCAGGAAATCATATCAAAATCAGAAGTCAGAATAGAATCAAATCAAGAAAGTACATGTGATAATTAAACACAACTAAATGCTTCAAAAATATTTCTCTTACTATATCCCCAGTAAACAAAAATAGCACTTGCCATTTAGTAAACGATCAAGATATATTTGCTAAATAAGTGAAGAAAGAATGCATTAATATTTGCAGAGGCTTCCTAGAGGCCAAGCAAAATAGAGAAATATACATTAAATTTTCCAACCAGCATGTTGGTAGTGATGTTAGAAAGAATGATTCCTGTTGGGATGTTGAGTGTTAAGTGATATCAGCCTGCAGATATGTTGAGTGAAATCAGTGCCAAAGTGGTAGAGGAAAGTGTAGAGAAGTATTTCAGTAGGAGAAAAGACCAAAGGAGCAATATCTGGTAGATACAAAGAGATGAGACTTTTTGCATGTTTATTTGTTTGTTTCAGATCTGAGAGATTTGACTGCATTCAAGTGTTGACAAGAAAGAGAGAGTGAGCTCAGCATGTCAGAGACATAATGAATAAAGATTGAATATTAGAAGAAAAATGAGGTAGTCCTTTCATAAGAAATTTCTAAAGATTTCGGGAGTAGTATTCATAGATGAAGGCATCTGTCTTACTTACATATAGGAAGCTTTTCCGGACCTCGTCATGGTCTGAGAAGTTTATATTTGTAAACCCATGGAAAAGTCATTGGAATTCTAGTATGTTAATTCCAATCTACCACTTCCAGTGGAATGCATGGCAAAGATAAAAACACTAACTCATATTTGTAGTTGTGGGGATCCAAGGGGGTCCTCAGTCCAGCTAGTACAATGGCTAAATGGAATGAAGGCTTCACCCCAGGGCTAAACCCAAATTTTATTAATCTGTAAAGAGGGGAGTGGCTCGGGTATGAGTGACTGTGACAATGGCAGGAAGTATGAGAGCTGTGAGCCCGGCTAGGCAGGAGTCTGAAATCACCTCTGCAATATGCAGAGAGACAGAGAGACAGAGATGCAGAAATAGTAATCTGCGTAACACAATTTGAGGCAGTATATAATGTTTGGGGTCAGTCAGTGCTTCAGCTCTAATATATAATTTTTTATGTCTTGAGATGTCAGGACCTCTTTCTCAAGGCTCAACCCCAGTGAACAGTGTGGCTTTCTTGGTCTGGCTCACACACTTCTGGGGAGTTACAGGTGGATGGGGCAACACTGACCTGTGGCCTTGCTTCAAAGACTACACATCAGCACCTCAGCTAGACCCATTTGCATTGCTTAAAGCCAATCCAGAGGATAAAGACAAAACTTAGCCAGCTCTGCACATACCAATACACAGAAATAGGGCCAAGTTTAGCCAAAATGGAGATGATTGCTCTTTTTTCAAGGAGAGTTGTCGAGGTGGTCCTCCACCCTTACACAAAGGGATGCTTCAGATACCAGTCAATTTACAGACAGGGTGCAGAGAAGCTAAAGAAATTCCTGTTTGATGGTACATAATTTTTCTATAAGATAGGAAGCAAAACCATTTGCTGGAAATTAAGGGAAATAATTAATTTCCTAGGCTGCCTGGAAGTTCTTAATTTTTATTTCTATAGAACATATGCCATACCCTTAGGACCTTCCCAGGAACTGTTGCTAATTAAGACTTTTTAATAGCCCAACTGTAAGTGCTGTATTTCATCACTTATTCCCTAATTTATGCTGCTTTCTGGCAAGAAAAGCATTATGTTATTTAGTAAAGCAATGCATTTTTTTTTGCCACTGTTGATTACCACCAGGGATTCCTTGTATATTTTCCCATTAGCCCTTGTGTACTTGAAAGGTACTGTCTAACAATCTACACTTACACAGTAATAAATAGATTTCTATTTTTATTAATTTGTTGTAATATTTGCATCTAGCCAAGGAAAATACCTGATCAACATGAGTAATGATGTTTGACTAATGTAATTCTAATAAAAATCAAAAGAATTTGACATTTCAGCTATTCTGTGCCATCTTGATATAGGAAAAATGATCCCAGACCTCCAAATGATATGGGGGAATGAAACTCTCAACCTACTACATGTCCGACGCGAGTTCGTGTTCTCTAAAAATCGAAGAATGAGTTTTAGGAACAACGGAGGTAAGAGCAGAAGATATTTATTGAGGGAAAGAAAGCTTCTGTCTGAGGGCCAGAAGGGGGCCCGAGCGAGTTGCCAAAGACTCTGTCATTTTTAGGGACTTTTATACAGTAAGACCATGAGGTTAGACGGGTCCAAGGCGGGGAAAATGGGAATCTGCAAGGTGGGCAAAGGTGGGACATAACTACAGTTAACCAATAAGACTAACTGCTCAGGTAAAATTGATTAAATCAAGGACAAATGAGGAAAGGAGTCATGTAGTAAGCGGGGATGCTTAACAGCAGTGACTCTTCCTGTAGGGGGTTGAGATGCTGACTCCTGACTTCCTCAGGGTGGTAGAGAACTATTTGGACTGTTGACCCTTAAGGATGCGGTTGTATTTGTTCTGCTTCTTGTCTTGATATCTGACCCACAGCAGGAGGTACCTGTCTCCTCAGTGGTTACAAGGTATCTGGACTTCTGTACTGGTTCCTTTGAGGGCCTAGCCCTGTCTGACTGCCTATAATATTCTGTCTAACTCAGTTTTTCTGTAACAATCTTACTGAGGACAAATACTGAAAAGAACCTTTGACTCCCATTATTTCTTAGCAGAGTCTTGCAGCAGGGAAATTCCTGGCATATAGGGACAATTTAAGCCTCAAATTTCATGTGTTTTAACTTGTAATATTAATGTATTCAATACTGAGGTGTTTTCTTTGCAAAAGAAGGATGTGAATTCCAGTTGCTCTCATGTGCGTTAATTTTTTATTGAAAAGTTTAAAGTATGAGTCACCATCCTCAAAGTAAATAGTTGACTGGGCAAACCATGCCATCGTTTACTAAATTTCTTTGTTCTTGAAAAAGATTTCAACTCCCTAATACCTTGAATTAGTTGAGAGCTTTTTTAAGTTTCCCATTGAGAATAATAATGGATAATAATTTCATAGTAAAGCAATCATGGGTGAATTATCTACTTAATTACAATGCTTCAAAATGTGTTTCTCAAATTATGTAGAAAAAGCTCTCTTCTTTAGTCACATAACATTCGATCTATGTCACATTGATCTATTTCTAATTATCACATAACATTTTGGGGCATGGATGCAGACATAGGCTCAAACCCTGTCTTATGTGCCTTGTAGAAAACAAATTACAATACAAATAAACAGTACTATAAATTGCCAGAGTGTGTTAGAAAATTATTTTAAAAATGCGATATGAAGTGGAGGTATAGTGTATAATGAGGAATTATAACAAAAGATCTTAATTTAAATAGGGACTAGAAGACTCCAAGGAAGTTCAAGCTGATCAGAAGTTGTAGGTGTGAGTAGGTTTCAGCTGGAGACGGAGTGAGGCAGAGGAATTTCCAGGCAGAAGAAACACAGTGTTTGAATTTCTTGTGGTGGAGACTAGCCTTCTCACCCCTCAAGGGTCAAAGGCATTTATGGGAGCTCAGAGGATATGAAAAATTATAATGAATCTCATTGTTGGAGTTAAATTTCTGGACTGTAGATTCATTTGCCAAAATGATTTCTCAAATAACGACTCATTTACAGTAAACATTTTCCATTTGACAGTATCTTAAATTAAATTCTGAAGATGTAGATGACAACAAAAGACCAAGGATTTTGCTTAGGCCACAAAATATACTCTAGCTCCATAATGTATTCTATATTACAAAGGCATAATCCACTAGCTTTAAGAAAAACTGAGAAACCAAATCATAATGATAAGAAAATTAAGCTATAAATATTCTTCATGTTTTACTGGTAAGCCACAAGGATGTTCACTTTCCAATTGTCCCTAGAAAGGGCTCATGATTCATTTTTGTGCTCGTTCAATTCCTCACCTTGACTGAGGGAATGAAATGCAAACCTTTGGTCGTCAGCCTCATTCTTGTTAATCGTTGCCCCTGGAGAGCTCTGGGGATGACATACTTCTTTAACATCACTTAATAAAGAAGAAGGGCATGACTTTAATTCTAATGTTGCCTATCTTCAACTTAAAATTTAAGTTATAAAGATCAGCGCCAACATTTGTAGAAGAAAAACATCACAAAATTAATGTATAATACTTTCAGTGTTGAGTTTTTGAAAGGCGTTTCTGATCATCCTCTAAAAACCTCAAGAGACTTTACTGTCCTATATCCATGCCAACTCTAGTGCACACTTTATCTTCTGAAGGAGGAAAAACTCTGATGAGGTGCAGAGATACCCATGACTAATGAATGGTTTGCTAAAGAGAGCTTTCAGAAAGATGTGTTTGTTCACAAGTAAGATTTACGTTTGTCATTTCTCACTAGGTCATTATAAATAATCTATCTTTTTTAGACAAGTATGTTGTCAGATATATTTATGGCTGGGAACTTAAGAAAATACAAGTTACACAGAAAAAACACTAGCTCACTATTTTCCAACCATTACTACATAGCCCTGGGGAGTTCATAAAATAATCACAAAGGATCTACAAATATATATGCACAAAATACATATCTACACATAGACATACATAGTGTAAGTTTTCAAATGTGTGTAGGTCACTGTTGTAACACATTGCAATTAAAAATCATTAATGAATATTAATTTTTGTTCATTACACTTTTTCAAACAATAGGTAGAATAAAAATGATCATATCACTTTTTAAAAAAATCAAACCAAATTCTTTTGCGTCAAAAATTTAAGAACTAATACTTCATGTTAATTGAAGTAATATTCTGTTAGTATTTGATCACACATCACTATTAGGTTTAAATAATTGAACTCATACACCCAAGTATATATATTTCCTCATAATCAGTATGTGTTATGTTACTGTGTTATAGCAATACATATATGTACTTTATAAAAGTTCTGTAAAAGAAAAATTGAGACAGCTAGCTAAAAAGTAAATTTCAATGTTAAAAATTTCTTTCAGACCTCTGGAATCTGGTGGCCCCATTTTGAAATATCACTGAATAAAATTATATAAAGCTCTTCAAAATCAAGCAGAATCAAGTTGGCAACTGGCAGGTAGAAATTGTGCAGGTCAGTTAGAACTTTTGGAGAGTACTTCTGGGTACTGCTGACTTATTAAATTTTCTACTGACTCTGGCCATTAGTATAGCAATAAATCACACAGTCACAATGTGCACATTGTCTCACCTGCTTCACACATCAGCACTGCTCTTTGGAAAGAATTACATGCTGCATAAGGTAAGATGCGTCTGGTGGCCCTTATGAACTACCCTGTGTTTGAAGCAGTATCAACAGATTGCTTCATCCTTTGATTGCTACACACCTTACCAGGCTTGAGGTTTAGGCCTCTTCTCAACAGTATTGTTGACTTGCTCTCTGTGGGGACAAATTGAGTCTGAAGATGATATGAGTGGTATGATTGCACAGAATAATATTTCTTAAAGGACATTACATCTAGGTTGGCATAAATTTGATTTGCCTTTCCAAGTTTGGAAGCAGGGGAACTATTTCATATCCATCAAAAAATGTGGTGGTCATACTGGCCATAAGAAGATGCTTCTATTTGTGGAAGCTACTAATAGATGCTTCCCTAGGGGAGCTACCACTAGATGAAGGGGAAGGTGAATAGAAAGGCAACTAGGACAAGGGGAGCATGCTACAAAGGTTGCCACAAAATCAGCCAGAAGTTGAATGCTTTGAGAGCAGGGTCTTCAGGATAAGGGTAGTCTTCTGAAGAGTTTGACCCCAATGATTGCCTGAAGAGTTTGATCCCAGTGATAAACTAAAGGAAGAAAGTATTTAAAAATACAAATTTTAACATGGGAATGTTCTTCTAGTTACTTTGGTCTTACTGCAGGTCAAAACAGACCAGATTTTTCTGGCTGAGGTTTCTGCAAATTTCGAAAAAAGTTTGCTGGAGGAGAGTGGGAAATATTTCATTTGATAATGACAGCCATTTCCTTGAAACTGGACTCAGACTCCAGAGTTACTGAGTTTGCCAGGATTCGTTTGACGATCACAGCTATTTTCATGGAACTGGACCCAGACTCGAGAGTGACTGAGTTTGCCAGGAAAGGCCAACTCCTCTTCATCAGAAAAATTAGGGTGTCTGGAGATTAACTTTGTCCTGCTTTATTCACCTTGAGCACACTTTGATTTCCAAGGTCAAATAGAAAGGCAAGACTAAGACAACAGACTAACTTGAAAGCGGGATGCTATTTTACAAAGAATTCTTCTTTTACAGGAAGCGACAGGATTTCTGAGTAGACAGAAAAGTAAGGGACACTCAAGAGGAGAACCATGGCAACATTTAGGACAACAAAATGACACCTACTGGAACAAAACTGGCAGTCAGGAAATAGCTTCTCAATAAGTTCTCTACATTTAAAAATAAGTGAATGTGAATCTTTTTTATAAATATATGGTTTTAATGCATCAAGTGTTGGTCTTAGTTATCAAACAGAAGTTAATTTAATAAAAATACTTAGATGATTGATCAACTGTTGAAAGCCGAATCTGGAGAATTGGCTCCAAGAATAATAACATGGAGGACGCCAGCCAGTATGACCACTACTTCTATTGCTGTCAGGAGGCAGGGGAGTGAAAAGGTGGCAAGAATAACTGATGACTGCAATACCATGGTGCACTATCTCAGCCACAATCTAGAAATTAAGGATTTAAATTATTGGTTCCAGAGCCAAATCAAACCTTCCAGTTCTACACCAGAAAACTAGATGTCCTGGCATGCTTCTTTGTCTTCAACTGATTTGGTTTTGAATTTGAGTTGTATAAGTGGGAAATATGAAGTAAAGGAATAACTTTATCATATACAGAAAAGTTTAAATAGTACAAAAGCAGTATAATTGTCCATCAGCTGATGAATGAACAAAGAAAATGTAGTACCTAAACACAGTGAAATACTATTCTGCCATAAAAGGAATGAAATTCTGTAATTTGTGACCATGTGGATGGAACTGAAGATCAGTATATTAAGTGGAATTAGTCAGGTATGGAACAAGTACCACAAGATCTCTGCCATTTGTAGAATATTAAAAAGCTCATTAAGAGAAATTGAGGGTAGAAAGGTGGCTATGAGAGACTAGGAAGGAAAGGATTTACAAACGCTGAGCAATGCTTATTAAATTACAGTCAGACAGGAATAAGAAATTCTGGTCTGTTATTTATTGTATGGCAGGGCAATTATAAGTAATGATAATTTACCATGTGTTTCAGAAGGCTAGAGAAAGGATTTTGAAATTTTTTTTTATCATATAGAATAGGTAAATGCTGGATGAGATAAATATTTTAATGTGATTTAAACATTACACAATATGTATGTGTATCCAAACATCACATGGTCTTCCAATAACATGTAAAGTATTTATTTTTTATATATCAGTTAAAAGTTAATTTAAAAAGGAAAAAGGACTTAAGTCTGTACATGCTGCAGTATAAGTCAGGTACATCTTATGGAGGGCTTAAGGGCACTGGTGGCAAGTTTCATTTTCCACTGATTCTGGGCACAGCACTGTAGGCATGAGGGTTTCATTCATCAGTCTGAGGGATGAAAGAAACCATGTAATGGAAAATGGCCAAAACTTGCCAAAATGGTATTCTATCCCTCGACTCAAAGTAACAAGAAATCCAAGAGTTCTTAGATATGCCCAGAATGGGAAATAAATGCTTCTCACTAGTAGTACATATTGGGATCCCATTCTGGATCAAAGCACTCATTCTGCCAGTAATACGATGATTAACTATAGACTCCTTCTTTGGAAATTGCCTTCTACGAATGCAGGCACCTGTCTGAGGTTATATCCCCTCCTTCAAACTGTGATTAGCAGTCCACATGCAATGACTATGAGATGAGGAGGTACGACAAATTAGCCTCCTTAATTATTTTTCTCAGTCCTGGATAAATCTGAAAGGCTGTCTTAGTTCCAGGACTCTCAGTAGAATTGACTACAGTTTCTGTGACAACCACTTTGCATTTCGAGTTTTCCCCCTGCTTTTCTCATAATCTTTCTGCCTTACTTCCTTACAAATATGCCAAGAACACTCTGCAGTGATTTCCAGGATCTAGTCTTTACCTTAGAGTCTATCTCCATGAAATTCTCAATGAAGACATTGGTCTAAAAGCCAGGGTTCTTCCACTGATGTCAAATCCCCAAACAGTTAAGACAGAATTTCAATTCTAAGGAGGGCATCTTTATCCATTTTACATTTTCTAATCATATACAAAGAACTGGCAGAGTTGCCTTGGCAAGGTATGATTGTACAAGAAACTGACAATTTGTGGGATAAGAAATATGAGTAAACACCCAAAGACTGTGTCAAGGACCATTCTATATAATTCGGGGGGGAAAATCATTTCATAATTAAATTGTGACTAGGGATTGTCTGAGGCCTGGCATCCCACCATGTGAGTCAGCTATGATGTGTGAAAACATTACTCCTTGTGCCCCAGTCCCAGCTGAGTTCTCAGTGGCCCTGTAGTGCTGTGATGCCCCAGGGCATCAGCTGAAGACAACTGAGAACCAAATAGTAGTAAAAAAGGATTTCACCTGGGGAAAAGGACAAGTTTCTTATTAACCTGCCATCACTCCCCACCATCCTCTCCTCAGCAACAAGAGATCTTCATTAGCAAAAGGCCACTTCTTCTTTCTGAGTCACTCAATAATCCCTTCACCATTTTCCTCAATGTAAATGTGATCAATAAATACCAAGGTTCTGGCACTGTGTGGCCTTTTGTTCCTTATGAACAAGTGGTCATCTCAGATCCACGCTGCATCATCATTTTGTCTCTTGCTCTTTCTTTTTGCCATGTGCTGTAACACCTTGCAGGCAAATTGGGGGCTTACTGCAGGGGCCCCTGATAATTGATGCCCCATGTGGCCTGAACCTATGATATTCTCATCTGCCTGGTGGATTTACTGGGAGTGTTTTGACAGCGTTCAGATCTTGCATGATGATTCTGGAGACATCCAATGTGAGTTTAAGTAAGTGTTTTCAAGCAAGTAAGAACATTTGCTAGGATTAAAATATGGGGCAATCCCTTTCTTTAAAGTCTCTTTTAAAGAAGGCAAAGTACACAATGCCAGCTAGCAGTATCACCAAAATGCTCCAGGAAATAATAAGTACAAACCTTGGTTCTCGCAGGTGGGAACTTTGGATATTGAAAATTGGGACGAGGTGAAAAAAGACTAAAAGAGAGCTCACAGCAGAGGAGAAATTCTTTCTCCTGATACCTTCCCATCTTGGAGCATGGTGAAATCTGTATTAGATCCATTGAGCATTAGTACCTCCAAAATGTCTGTTTTAGAAGAGGACAAGGTAGAAAAATGCGAAGAAAAAGAAAAGCCACCTACTGCACTGCTGGCTCCTAGGGGAGACCCAGAGCTGGGTGAAGTGCTTAGAGAAACTCCTTGACCCACACCTCCAGAATTTTTAGAGTGATGCAATTTGTCCAGGATGGTGACTTGGTTGTCTCCAGGTATGGCAGCAACAGAGGGGGTGGAAACAGTGTGAGACATGCCAGAGGGAATACGGTGGCCACAGTGAGCCAGGAACAGAGCTGTGTAACAGAGAAGTGGCTTCGCTTTCCCTGCTTCTCTCAGCTGGGCCAGGCATGGTGGTGTGCGCCTGTAGTCCCAGCTATGGGAGAGGCTGAGGTGGGAGGAATACTTAAGGAGCTCTTTACACTGGGACTCCTGGAGTCAGTATCAGCCCAAACTGTTAAAGTCTTACAAACACAAATGCTGTTAGAAGAATGAGTAATTCTGCATAGGTGATAGAAAGTGTGGAAATGACAGAGCCAGAGGCTAGTGAAAGAAGAGGGCTCACAGGTGCCAAAACTCTTAGGATGAAATAAAACACAAATATAATGCCTTGCTAAAAAATTATTCCAATATTTAGAAGACTAGTTTGGAAAGCTAATGAGACCCCAGTAAATTTCTGAAGCCTTGTTAGAGACATACCCCAATAAATGTTGTTAAACATATGATTGTGAATATGTTTACATTGGTCATCATCAAAAGGCTGTTTTCTGTGAATAAAACAAAATGGTCTTATTAAAAGATGCTCTTAGTACAAAATTAAATTAAGAGACACAGATTTCCATATAGCTATGACATTCATTGTTGTTAATTTTATGGTGCACTAAATATATTCATATCTTCTGGGTATATGGGTCTTCTAAGATATAAATCCAGGATTATCCATAATAATAACCTTTTCCTTTTAGACTCAGTTACCTGTCTTTCTCTTGTGTTCCAACTATTTATGATGATATATATGTCAAATTAACATGAAATTATCAGTCAAATAATAGTCTTTAAAAAACTTATGTGAAGGCTGGGAGTTTGGCTCAGTGGCTTAAGTTCCTGCCAGGCAGGCATGAGATTGTGAGTTCAAGCTCCAGTGCTGAAAAATAAAAAAGCTTATATGAAGTATATGTTACATGTATTACTCTGTTCTATTCTAAGATGGAAATTTAAATGTGTTACAAAAATAATGTCATGGTGATTGTCATACTAACATTATGTGTGGCTCATGATCTTAAATTTTCTCTGTAAACTATGTAACTGTTGTCTGTTAACATTCTACCATAATTCAGGTAGCAAAACAACCACAATCAATAAAAAATAACAATCCTCTGGCTATACTTTATATTTCAAAAGTACTTGATATCCAGGTAAAATTATAATAGTTAAACTTATTGCTCCTGGTACAGTACTGTTCTCTAAATTTATATAATTCATTATATGGATGACATTCTGCTGGCTGCTGCCTTGTGAGAGATTCCCTTTTGAGCTTTCAGACAAGCCAACCAGGATTTGCTTGTCTTTGGATTTTGCATTGCTCAAAAAAGAAATACAATTTCTGCACTTTATCAATATCTGAGAATTATACTAGCCGAGAGGACTGTTGAACCTAAAAAGATTCAAATCAGAATAGATAAGTTTACACACTATAACAGAAAATGGCTCCCCTAACCAGCATGCTTCAGTTTCTTAGATGCCCAGGTAATAGTTCCTGTTCCAGTTTCATTTGCTTCTGTCTCTAAGAAACAACTGGCCACTGTGATGCATAGCTGGTCACTATGATGCACATTGTATAAACCAATCCCCAACTGACAAACCTTTCTTTCTTTGTATGTCCTGCTTGCTTATTTCATATAAGCCTTAGATCACTACAGATCAGGGTCTGATATTCTGGGAATGATTCTGATCTGTGCCCATCAACATAAATGAATTTGCCTCCAAATCTTGGGTGTTGTTTTGGTGTTTATGCTTGCTGTTGCAATACAACCTTAAATGATTTTCAAAAATTACTAGGAGATTTTAATTGGATTAGACCAAAATTGGGGATAACTACTTTTCAATTATAAAATTGTAATGGTTGATATATTGTGTCAATTTAAGAAGTTTAGAAGTTTGACTAAGTGACTCAGCAGGGGGCCAAAGTCCTTACTTTGTAAATATTCTAATCTTGTGCAAGAGGAGGGCACAGAGATGGTGTGAGCGTCACACACCCCCCTGGGGTGGGGTAGCCTGCTTACAATATAAGAGAGAAAAGGAGGCTCACTCTCTACCACTTTTTGCTTTTGCTGCTTTCACTATCTTCTATCACCTTAAACTGTTGCCCTAATACCATGCCACCTTGCCTTGGAGCCAGCTGATTATGGACTGAAATGTCCACAAACTGTGAGCTAAATAAATCTTTCCTTCTTTAATTTTGAGAACTGGGTATTTCCTCTGAGCAATGAGAGAAAAGTAACAAGACAAAATTTATATGCAATTTACATGGAAACCCATATCTTAATTCCCTTCATATGCTAACTGAGGTATCAAAGTGAGAGCTAAGATTGGTGGAAATATATATTCAATCTTCTCTGAATCAATGCACAACAACCATCTTTCTGCCACAGGTTTGCTTGGATAATGATATAAAAAATGTCTTTTCCATTGAATGGTTATTTTTACCAAATCAGTTGGTTAAATCTTTACAATTATGTTTGGAACAAATAGCCAAAATAGTCTCCATATGGAGAAACCAGGCATATCAATTGATAGGGTAATCATGCTTCCATTAGATATTTCACAGAAGCAAAGTTTAATTCAAACTGCAGGTTGGCTTTGCTGATTTTCTAGGGCTAGTTGATAATCATTACCCTAGAGATCAATCATTTCACTTTTTTTCAAATTACGCTTTTATCTTAACCAAAATAACCAAGTTACAACTAATCACTGAAGCAAGAACTTATTTTACTGATGGTTCCTTAAGAGTAAAACTGCTATCTGGAGTGATAGATTTCAACACACTATTCCTATGGTTGAGCTTTCAGCCCAAAGATCTGAGTTAATGACTATCTTATTTGTTGTAGAATATTTCTCTCATCAGGAGCTCAACATTTTAAGTGATTTTTCTTACGCTGTTTATATGACTCAACATCCAGAGGGCACTGTAGTCTGTTCTACTCTGGAACCTGCTTTGCTCAGTTTATTCTTCATGCTACAAAAGGTAATTTGTGAGCATACTGGCTCATTTTCATTGGCCATGTGTGCTCACATACAAATTTACCTGGACCTTGAGCTTATAGTAATCAATAGGCTGATTCATTAATTCCTTTTGTTGCCTCTTTTGAACTGGTGAGACAATCACATGGGTGTCACCACCAAAATAGTAAAGCTTTAACAAAAGAATTTCAATTTTCACACTCATGGGCTAGAAACATTATTCTATCTTGCCCTACTTGTCAAAAAAATCCCTCACTTACTATCCCCTGAAGGTAGAAATCCCAGGCAGCTCAAATGAAGTGAAATTTGTTAAATGGATGTCACTCATATTCCCTTTTTTTGGGCACTTGAAGTATGTTCACATTTCTATTGACACCTGTTCCCATTTAATGCATGCTGCCTGTCATTCTGGGGAAAATAAGACATAGTCAACAAAATTGTTTGTCTGGTTTTGCCACTATGGGAGTGCCAAAAACTATAAAAACAGATAATGACCCTTATACTAGGAGAGCGTTATCTTCCTTTTTTTCAGCTCTGGCATATTAAACATCTTACAGGCATTCCATATAATCCACAAGGCCAAGCTTTAATAGAAAGAGCACATTTAACACTCAAAAATCAATTAAGTAAAATAGCAGGGGGTATACAGCTTCCTCTACAGACTCAACTGGACCTTGCTATCTTCACTTTAAATTTTTTAAATCCACAGACAGAAAACAATTGCACTGAGGCCAAGTTGTATTAGCAGACTGGGCCTGACTCTAAACTGCCACATGCCCAGATCTTGTGGAAAGATACACAGACAAATAAATAGGAAGGTCCCTCACTGTTAATAACCTGGGGGAAAGGGTATACTTGTATTTTAATAGGAGGCGGACTGCCAGTATGGCTGCCACCCAGGAATATGTGACCATGGAAGATGGAATTCCCCACGATGGCATCGGCTGACTGTGGTACTAGCCAGACTGCCGACAGAGACTTTTGCACAGATGAGACTCAAGGATCAGCTGGTGGCAATGCCACCCCTTCCAATGATGGAATCTAAGCCAGTTATGCCTGGAGAGAGCAATCCATGAGACTACAGCACTGGTAGACCATCAGGGTCTGGCACAGACTATTGGCACTATGTTCATTGCTATGATGGCTATAGCACAGCACAGTATGTATACCTCCAGTATCAGGGATATAATATTGAGTTTACAACCTCAATCTTCCCTTGCTAAGACCAGTTACTTGGATGAATCCTCACCTGAAATTTATCATGAAACTGACCCATCCCACTTACCAGTGGATTTGATATCAGGCCCAACCATTCCTATAGACATGAAAGATAAGGCAATTTTTAATTATACTTCTCATTTTACATATCCTCTTCTATGTGTGTAAGATGTTTCCATACAGTCTAATTATTGTCATGTCACCTCATGTCAGACCAGTTGACCCATACCCCTGACTTTGTTAACGCTTTGGTCCATTTATATGACCAGAGAATAGATTCCTTCTTATCCAAACATGAAATTTGTCAGGCTCATATTACATGGAATGGATTTCATAAAGATGCCCCTCCACCATGGACTATGTGGAGGCTGATCAGGAAGATATGAAAAATTGGGACCATATGAATTTATTGACTGGGGACCATGGGTAAGTTTTATGGGAAGCAAGGGCAATGGTACAGACTGTTATAAATTAAACTGGACTAACCTTGATAATGTTATTTTAAAAATTATCCCAATTAAGGAAATAAGCTGGATAGAAGAAGAGTTTAATACACGTTTTCCCTAGTTTTTATATTATGGAAAACTTGGGTCTGCCCAAAACATGTTATGGAAATTGGCTCTTCCCTATAATAAAGGAAGTTTTATGGACTGGTAGTAATTTAAAATCAGACTCTGGCAGTGCTATATTGTTAGCATCATACTATAGGGTTGTTGGAGCTTCCATATGTATCTGTAACCAATACATTTTTATGTATGGGAAAATACAATGGAATACTAATACTTTTACCCATCAAAAATACACCTTGAGTCATTGTATTCCTTTCAGACTTGTACAAAATAAGACTCTAGTGATCCTAGGGCATATGCCAAAAGTATGGGTTCCTGTTAATTTAAGTGAACCATAGTCATATACGCCTCTGCTCATTTGTTACAAGTCCTTCTTGATCATCTCATACACAGAGTAAAGAGAGTGCTGGGACTGATCATTGCTGGCATAGTTTCTTTGGTATTATTAATTTCAAGTGTAGTTGTTTCTTCTGTTGCCATGGCCCATTCCATTCAAACAGCTCATTTCATAGACAATTGGACCAAGACTGCTGTTGAGGCTGGGAATATACAACATTCTGTAGATGCTAAGTTGCAATCCCAAATATGGGTGCTTGAGACTATGGTTCTCTGAATGGGAGATCAGAGTGAAAGTTTATAGCTACAGCAAAACCTCAAGTGCTTTTATAACGTTACTCAATTTTTCATTGTCATCCATGGAAATGTGTTAAAAAGGACACACAAGGAGCAATGGATAAAAATATCCATGGATCTTGATGTCCTCCATAAAAAGTCTTATCTATGTCCCAACAGACTGCTAGTTTTGATGACCAGATTCAAACTGGGATGAATTCTCTGATGTGCTCGATCAACTTAATCCCTTTAATTATCTCAAGGTTTGCTTCTGGTTTAATATTGCTATGTTAATAGCATTTGGATCATGTCTCCTTGCTCTCTTCTTTGTCTGCCACAGAGGACCTCAAACCAAACAACGTCTAAAGATGCTACAGTCACAGGTCAGGTTGATTCAAATTTTGCATGCAAATAAAAAGAAAGGGGCATCTGTCAAGGGCCATTCTATACATTTTTTTTTTAAAAAAAGTCATTTCATAGTTAAATTGTGATTAGGGCTTGTCCAAGGCCTTGTGTCTGGTCATGCAAGCCACCTATTGGGAACAGCTCTATGTGACTCTTGTCACAGTCGAGGCCTCAATGGTCCCATGATGCTGTGAGCTCCCAGTGCAAGATTACATCAGCTGAGGACATCCTGTCTCCTTGAGAACCGAGTAGTAGTAAAAAAGGGTTTCACCTTGGAGATGAGACAAACTTATTAACCTACCATCTCTCCCCATAGTCCTCTCCTCATCAACATAAAATCTTCATTAGCATAGGACCAATTCTGAGTCATTCAATAGTCCCCTTGCCATTCTCCTCAATGTAAATGTGATCAATAAATATCAAGGTTCTGTCACTGTGTGGCCTTTTGTTCTCTATAAACAAATAGTCATTCCAGATCCCTGTTGCATCACTGTTTTGTCTCTTCCTCTTTCTTTACATTGTGCACCATGACACCTTGTAGGAAATTGGGGGCTCACTGCAGGGGTTCTGATAAGACTAAATGCCAGTTTCAGAGTAACAGGCCCTAGCTACTAAAACACAAGATCCTCCAATCCGTTTTGTATGCCCTTTTCCCACCATTGTGCACTCTTCCAGATGGAGAAAGAAATTACCTACAGGAAAAAAATGAAGGAAGCAAGATCTGGGATACATGGGAATGGTAATGGGTCCAAGAGGAAGTCTGTTGCAAGTATCACTAGGAGGTTTATGTGTGTCTTAGTTATTTCTTCATTGCTGGGACAAAATGCCCAACACTTACAAGTCAAAGGAGGAAAGGTTTATTGTAGCTTAGTTTGTAGAGGTTTCAGTCCACAGTTGGCTGGCTCCAAGGCAGAGTTGCATGGGAGAGGGGCATTGCAAAGGATAAGCAGTCCATATTGGGGCAGACAAGAGGAAGCAAAGGAGTGAGTCTGCCTTCTTTGCTGGTAGTTTCATTATTGGTGTACAAGAATGCTATTGGTTATTGTGTGACAATTTTGTATCCTGCTGAACTGGTAGTTTTAGGCATCTTTTGTTGGAATTTCTGGGTCTTCCATGTAAAGTATAGCATTGTCTGGAAATAAGAATAGATTTACTTCTTCCTTTCATCTCACATATATAGCTTTAATTTATTTTTCTTGGCTGATTGCTTTGGCTAAAGTTTTGAGAACTATACTGAACAGAGTGGGGATAATGGACATCTGTATTTTGTTTTTGATTTTAGAGGAAAAGGATTCAGTTTTTCCCCCATTTAATATGATGCTGCCTATAGATTTGTCATAAGTGGCTTTTGTCAGGTTGAAATAAGTTCCTTCTATACCTGTTTTCTCCAGGGTTTTTATCATGAATGGATGTTGGATTTTTGTCAAAGGCTTCATCTGTGTCTATTGAGATGATCATGCAATTTTTTTCCTTTCTTCTATTTGTGTATTGTACTATATTTATTGATTTGCATATGTTAAACCATCTTTGCGTCCCTAGAATGAAACCTACTTGGTCATAACATATGATTTTTCTTTCTTTGTTGCATTCTGTTTGCCAGTATTTTATCAAGGATCTTTGTATCTATGTCCATTAAAGGTATTACACTGTAATTTTCTTTTAAGTGGAGTTCTTGTCTGGTTTTGAAATTAAGGTAACACTAGCTTCCAAGAGTATGTTTTACTTTGGGAGCACTCTTTTCTTTTCAGTTTTATTAAAGAGTTTGAGGAGTACTTGGTGTTAAATCTTCCCTGATGTTCTTGTAGAATTCAGTGAGGAATTCATTAGGTCCTGGGTTTTTACTTGTTACTGGATTGCATAGTGTTTTCATATCTTTTTGGTTCAGATTTGGTAATTCATGTGTGTCCATGAATCTACATATTTCTTTTGTATTCTACAAATATTGGAGTACAAATTTTTGAAGTACTTACTAACAATCTTGTGAATTTTAATGGTGTCTGTTATGATTTTGCTTTTTCATTTCTAATTGCATTGATAGGTGTCTTCTCTTTTTTCATAAGATTGGCTAAGTGTTTGCCTAATTTGTTTATTCTTTCAGAGAGCTAACTCTTTGTATCATTGATTCTTTGTATTATTGTTTAGTCTTAATTTCATTAATTTTTACTCTAAGTTTTATAATTTTCTTTTTTGTGTTAGCCTTGAATTTGAATTGTTTTTGTTTTTCTAAGACATTGGGATGTATCATTTGGTTGTTTATTTGAGCTCCTTCCATTTTTCTGATTTGAAAATTCAAAGTCTTTAACTTTCCTTTTTGAATTCTTTTCATTATGCCCTATAGGTTATGGTATATTGTACTGGAATATTTGATTATAGGCACAGTCTAAATTTTTCTTTGATTTCTTCTGTGACATTAATTATTCAAGAGTATATTGTTTAATCTCCATGTGTTTGCATAAATTCTTTGGGTTTTTTGTCATTGATTTCTTGTTTCATTGAACTATGATCTGATAATATTCATAGGATAGATGCATTTCTTTTGTATTGATTTAAGCATGATTTGTACATTAGTATGTGGTCTACTTTGGGGAAGTTTCATGTGCTGTCAAGAATGTGTAGTCTGTTGTTGTTGTTGGCTAGAATACTCTGTAGATATCTATTAAGCTCATTTGTTCAAAGGTGTGGTTCAACTCTGCTATTTTTTGTCACTTTTTCCTGTCTAGTTCATCAGTGTACTTGTGACACTGGGGTATTAAGGTCCTCCACTAAAATCATGTTAATGTTTACCTGATCTTTGACATCCAGTAGTGTTTGCTTTAAGATGGTGGGTGCTCCTGTGTTTGGTGCATGTATATTTATAATTATTATCTCAGCCTGTTGAATTGTTCCCTTAATCAAGTAGCCTTCTTTTGCTCTTCTGATCACTTTGGGCCACTGTGTCTGAAAATAAGACAGTTACTCTTGCTTGTTTTGGGTCTTCTTTTGTATGGAATATGGTTTTTTATCCATTGATTTTTAGTCTATGAATTTTCTTTTGTGTTATATTGCTTCCAGAATAGAGTATAGTGTGTGGGTTTTGTTTTTTGACCCAGTATGCAAATCTGTTTTTTATTGGGGAGTTGAGACCATCCATGTTGAGAAATACTACTTTTTTATTTTGTAATTTTTGTTTTAAAGAGAATAAAACCAAGCAAAATAAAGCAGAATAAAGCCCATCAAAACGAAACAGTGTAAGTGATACAGGACTTCAAAGCAAGATAATAGTAAATCAGCAATGGTTGCCATAATGCTTCTTCTTGTCTTCAAAATAGCTGCCCATAACTTCAGACAGAGTAAAAATCAAACAAAACAGAATAGAATAGAACTAATAAAAACAAAACAATGAACACAATAAAGGACTTCAAAACAAGATAAGAGTAAATCCTAAATGGCTACCATTATATATCTTGTTATCTTTGAAATAGCTGCCCATGCTATTGGATATAATAAAATCAAACAAGACAGAGAAGAATTTAACCCAACCAAACATAGCAATGAAAATGATACAGGACTTCAAAAGATAATGGGGAATTAACAATGGCTACCATCTTCAGAAGGAGATCCCCCATAAAGGCTACATTGCATATTGTTATCCTCTGAATAGATGATCAGACTACCACCTTTAGGAAATCAGTAAAACACTAAGCACGACAAGCACTAAATTGTATTTTACTTCAACAGCTATCATTGCAGCCTATGTTTCTCTGGATCAGCCAGTTGCTTATGGGTTGGGGGGACCTTGGCTCATCTTGTCTCCCAGCCTACATGCCGTAAAGGGATGGTGTCTGGATCTCCCCACAGCAGCTCATGCATGGCACCAACTCGCAGGAAGGGCTTGGCTTCCTCAAGAATTAATACTTAAATGATTGACTTTTTTCCTATCGTTGCATTATTTTCCTGTTGCTGATTCCATTTTTCACTCTCATGCTTAACTACTCACTCTACCTAGTATATTAATGTCATTAGACTTTTTGACATTATTGACTTTATTATCTCTTTTTAGAATATCTTTGAGAATTTTTTTGGAGTGCAAGTTTGGTGATCTTGAATTTCTTTTGGTACTCTTTGTCACCTTTTTCCATCAGTTTTGTAAGGTAATTTTACAGAATATATTAGTCTAGGTTTGAAGTTGAGTTTTTTGGGGGGAAGGGGATGTTTGAAATGCTTCACTCTAAGTGTTCCCAGCTTTTACAGTTACATTGAGAAGTCTCCTATAATTCTAAAGGCTTATCTAAGGTTGGGGATATAGCTCAGCAGCATAAGCACCTGCCTGGCAAGTTCAAGGTTCTAAATTTGATTCCCAGTACCAAAAAAATAAAACAAAATAAAAAGTTTACCTTTATAAGTACTTTGTCATTTTTCTCTAAAAGCTTCTTAAGATTTTGTCCTTGTTTTGGACTTTGAGATTTTGACTATGATGGACTACTGAGAAATTCTTATCTGATTATGGGTTCTATATGCTTCAATTATATGTATGTTTAATTCTTTTCCCATACTTGGAAAGTTTTCTGCTATTAGTTTTATAAACAATCTTCTATGTCATTTGTGCTAGCTTCTGAGTTTATACTAATTCAAATTAATTTTTTATTAATTTTAGATTAATCTTCCCCAAATCATCCTGCAGTTGTTGGATTCATTTTTAAAGTTATCTGATAGTTTTTAAGGTATCTCTGAGCATATGGTCACCTGCATCAGTACTATCTTCTAGTTTTTGTACTCTGTTCTTCATTGGCTATTTCTGCTGCCTATACTTACAATACAAATTTTTATAATCTAAATTTCTGTTTGGTACATACTCATGGACTCTAATTCTTTGATAACCTGGTCATTGATGCTTTATATCATTTTGTTTAGTTGGGTTAGCTTTTTATTAGTGTCTTCTGTAAGTTCATTGATCATTTTGTTTATTAAGTCCCTTATTTGTTTAGTTATATCATTTTTGAGCACTCTGAGCACCTTATGAAACTTCTTTTTAATCTCTTCTTTTATCATTTTGTATAATCCAGTTGTTTGACTTTCAATTTTCTCCCCACTGATGCCTCATGAATTAGCTTTGTGAGAGTTGAAAGTTTTTATAGGCTTTTTGTTCCTTTATTTGTTCATTTATTTACTTATTTATGCTGAGGTTCATGGGTTGACTAGGATGGAAAAATTTTGTTGCTATTGTGGATATGTTTTTAGTTAGTGTCTGCTTTCCAGTGATGCACTCTGGGCATGTCTAACTATAAGCCTTTTCCTCTGTCCAATTATCTGACCACCCCCATTAATTTTGGGAATAGAAAGTGTGTTGTAATTGGCCCAGCACTTAATTCTTCAGAAATGAATCACAGTATTGTTGATACAAAACAGATATTGGCATACAGTAAAGGTCAATTAATAGCAACAATTATGCCACCCTGGCAATAGCAACAAAATCAGCAACAATAGTATAGTCAAAGATGAACTGACTACTGACATACCCTAAGAACTCATGAAAGCTTCAACTTTACCAACCTCAACAATAGAAAACAAACCTGTAATTATAATACACACACAAAAACCAAATAAAATATTTACATATGGTAAATATCTACTAATTGTACCAACTATATAACCAATAACAATAAAAGAATTCAACAATAATAGTATAGGGTCACTTAAATAGTTAAAGATTTGTAAGTTAAATAGTAATACTATTAAAGATGAAGAATTGTGGTAGGGAAAACTGAAAGAAGTAAAATCTGAAACATAGGACAAGGAGGATGGGAAGGAGGAGAGAAAAGTGAGATAAAGGATCCCATGGAGGAAATAAAAAATTAACGTAATTAGGTAAATGTAATAGAGAAGAACAAAAAATAGAAGTAAAAAGCAAAATCAAAGGACAAAATATAGGAAAAAGAAAAGAAAACAATCCTCCCGCCAAAAGAAAAATCCAGTGAAGATAAAGAGATATGAATCCAAAAGTACTCTTCCATGTTTTAGAATGAGTGATTTCTTTCCAAGTTCTGAAGTACTGAAATCTACCAGATATGGGGAAGATATAGCGAATCACTACTGAGACCTGTTCTTTTTTCCATATTCATGTGTTTGTGAATGCTGAAGTCTGCCAACTTTTTCTGCTAAATGTGATGGTTCAATGTTGTCTGCCCCTAAGGCTGTACTCACTTCAGCTTCTCCCAGTTTCTGTCCTTCTGAGCACCTCAAGGCATGGCTTTCTCTGCCTAGCATATAACCTGTGGATTTGTAAGGTGCCTACAATGCCCCCTCAATCCCCAATCTAGAGGCTTCTCTCTCTGTAAACCCTAGGCTGAGGCAACCATCCAAGCCTAGGTATAACCCTGATCCCTTTGGTAGATGGGGAGCACAAGTAGACTTTTGAACTCTATAGTGAATGCAAGCAGCCAGGCAGGGGAAGGAGGGGTCGACCAGTCTGCTGCACTTTTAGTCCCAATCCTCCCACCTCTGAAAATCACACAAAATTTTCCTGGATTCTAAAATTAAAGACCGAACCACTGTGTCCTTCCTAGTCTAAGATTACACTTCTCAGGGGTCCTCCTTCTAACCATGTCTCCTCCATGACTCTCTCTTGTAGTTGGCTCCCACCTAGTCACTGTGGTAAGGTGGGTGAACCAAGAAACCTGAAGTATAGTTGTTCTGTATCTGAGTTTTAACCCCTTCCCAAAATGGCTCCTGACTAAAATAAAAACATGCTGTCTTCAAATATGTCTGGTGCTCCACTGAATTTCTTCCATAACACTAACATGCCATGAAAAAGGGTTTAATTCCAGAATAAAACCCTTTTTGAAGTTTACAAAAACTGTGGGCTTTTCTTGGGGCTAGCACTGTTTCTTCCTGGAACTGCTGACTGTCTTCAGGTTTACTTTCTAGTAACAGAGACAGTTCACTCTCACAAGAGCCATATTAGCTTTTAGTCTGCTTTGTTCTTTTCTCTACACTTTGCTCCATTACTCCAACTCCTCTTAGCTTCTCATTCTCTTGTCAACTGTTTCCCAATTCCCAGAAATCTACTTCTCTTTTTCTTTTCTTTTCTTTTTTTTTTCTTCACTAAGTTATTGTTTTACAGGTGTCTGAATTCCAAGTCCCAGAGATGCTATACTTCACTGTTGGTATTTACTTGGTCATCCTTTATAGAAATACTTTGAAATATTAACTGATTTCTATAGTTCTACAAAGTAGTAATGACAGAAAAAAGAAGCGTATCTTACAAAGAATAGTTTTGTTACTTTTTAAAAAAATTGTCAAATTCCAGGCTCATCATCAATAAGAAGTATTACAGAACCAAAGAAAAAATTATATATTTGCATCATCATCTCTGTGAGTATATAGAACTTCATTACTGAGAATATATCTACATACCATGTATAAGAAACAAATATAGCTTCCTGAAAGAGAATAGTAAGAATCTATAGATTGAGGAAACATAAAAACAGAATCTAGATGGAAACATGAGACTTCCTGAATGAACAAGAGGAGCAATACACCTGGGTAGGCACCTCTGCTGCTCTCTCTGGGTGTACCCTGAAATGAACTGTGCCCATTCACCTCACTCCTTGCAGCCTCTCCTTCCCCATGGTAGGGGCTAGCACACCATGGAGGAGTCATTGATCAGTGAATGCTTTTGACGATCTTACTGCCTTCTTTAATGTGTTTCAAATGCTCAGGATTCAGTTGCCCCTTGATGGTGCACCCTGGGCTAATCACATGGCCAGGTCTTTGCTGGTCAGGAGTGCAACAGGTTCAGATCATGGGAAATGCTATATGCAAGCAAGAAACAGGCTCAGTGTGAAGTGGGTGCTGTTAATAGTTTCCTGCTGTCACTAATTAGCTGGACAACTTCAGATATCATCCCAGAACCTGTCAAAGCATCCATTTCCTCCAAGTTAAAATGAAAAAGTAGATATTTTAGGGCTCGGTTTAATGCTAACACTCAGTGACAGAACCTTGCTTTTAAACAAAGTTTGAGAGGTCAAAATGTGAGATGAACACCAAAAATAACTGAATAGATGAATGAGCAAGTACATGAAAGAAAATGACAAACCACAATGCTTGTGATTGTTAAAGCCGAGGATGACAGAGAAAGGAAGTACAATGGGCAGGTTTGAGCATCCTATGTGTGTGGTCCAGTCCTTGGCTCATAGGTCCCCACTTTCATGGTTCATATCTGCCATTCATTAACAATTCATTGATTCATTTCTAACTCATTTTAAAAGGTACTTAGCATGGAGCAACTCTGTTATCTGCCACTTTCCAAAGCCTGAGACAGCTTATTTCTGTCTCCTGAAATAGTTAGCAGTGGGCTCCAACTGCTACCCAGTGTTCTTTCCCTGTCATCGTTTGGTGAGCCAAGGTACCATGCTGAAAGCTCAGGTGTGATTATTCTTTCTGTGTCTGTGTTTTAACACTTCGAAGTGCATAAGCAAGGGTTTACAGAAACCATAAATCACTTTGATAGTGAGAAATGGAACCTGCTCACCTAGAACAAGCTCGGATGTTGTCTTTGCATTATTATATTTTAATTGCTAGCTGTCTGCAGCCCACACTCCTGAAGAAACACCTATCCTTGTTTCTACTACCAATCATCCTCTCTTATTTCCTTCTCCTCACAGTCTTCTCATTCATTAGTCACAAAGAAGCACATGAGAATGATGTCTTTTCAAACAAAGGTATTTTTTTCTGTCTTCACACTAACCTGCAGACTGGAAGTATTCATCAATACTTAATAAAGTAATTTATATTGAGCCTTCAGGTAAGGTTCTCAAAGGATTTTGTGAGCACTGCCTCATAAATCTTAACCCAAGAAAATTATTATCGTATCAAAGATGGAAAAAAAGGGACACAAAATTGTTAAGAGAGTATTTCAGAATCCCACATTGAAAGACAATCCAAAATGCTCTAGTATACCCTGCATCCTTAGGGTATGGAAGCCAAAGAGAGAATGTGCCCTGTGCTAGGGTCAATAGTGGTGACCGTGCCCCTTCAGGTGTGGTATGATGCTGGTCACTCACAACTCATTATCTTTCGGAAAACAGGGTTTTCAAGGGAAAATGTTGGCTCTCCCAAATTCCTAGGGACCAGATAATGATATCATGAGCCACAGTGGGTGTTTTTCAATTTCTTCATCTTTCCTCTTCTATGTCCTCAACTCCTATCTCCAAAATCTCTCAAACTCCATTCCCTTTCTCTGTTGACTGTTAGTGGCTTTAATAAACTTTTTATTATCATTTTTAGGACTTTTACATAAATCTCATTAATTTTGCACAATCTGTGTCCTATCTAAAACATTTTTTGTTTCACTTCCTGGGAAAATGCTTCTAAAATGTAAATATGAACATGTTATTCCCCTTTTTATAAAAAGGTATAATCTATTGCTAGTGATCTATTAAAATTACATTAATAATGCACACTCAAATTTTATCATTTGAAAAACTGTTCTTGTTTTCAGAAACTGGCCAAGAGTGTTACAATATATACATGTATCCTGTGATTCATTATTGTGCTATAGCCTACAGCATCAGATTTCTGAACAAGGAGCCCC